>JAGFNQ010000118.1:297115-325110 GCA_024364735.1 Boesenbergia rotunda
TGCACCAACACGATTCAACCCACCGGTTCAGCGTCAGTTGGAACTGGAACTGGCTCGGCAAATCGGGTCAACGGGCCACCAGGCTTGTTGACTCGGGTCAGGTTCGGGCTGGGTCAGAGTTGGACTCACCCCTTGGTCAGGTCTAGCTAGTCTTGCAGAAATAGCTTCAAGGTGGAGCTGGTATTACAGAAACAGCTCCAGGTTGAAGCTGTTTCTGCAATACCAACTTCACTATTGACATAAAGTTTCAATCTTTTGAAAGTACTCTTGTAAGCGATCAAAACAATAATCGAGGTCATAATTTAACTACCTGGAGTCAAGTGAAACCACTGGACCTGAAATGGGTCCGATCAGGATCCACTAGGTCCATCAATGGGTTTTGACCGAAACTCATTGATTAACCTAGGGGCCTTATATTTCAAAAATTTTGGCATAGGATGGAAGAGGTGGGTGTCTAGATTCTATTTATGACCTCCAACTCTATTTATGACACCCCACCATGAATCTATGGTTGCATGCCATGTGGCACACCCCTTGGAGCTAGTCTTGCAGAAACAGCTTCAAGGTGGAGCTGGTATTACAGAAGCAACTCCAAGTTGAAGCTATTTCTAACTGATTTGATCAACTCCACTTGTGGAGCTAATTTTCTCAATTCAGCTTCACCAAGTAGAGTCGGAAAAAATCAGCTCCACTAAGTGAAGCTGATTTTCTCAAACCAACTCTACTTCTAGAGCTGATTTTTTCGAACTAGCACCATATAGGAGAGAGAAAAATTATATTGCATGCAATGAGAAGGATTACTTGATGATGCTAATTTGAAAACCAACACCAAACTAGCTCTTGGAGTTGATTTTTCTAAAACCAGCTCCAAGAGAAACCAATTCTAAGAGCTGATTTTTCTAAAATCAGCTTTAAGAGTTAGTTTTAGAATTGATTTTTCTAAAATCACCTCTTGGAGTTGGCCTAAAACCAGCTCTTGGAGTTGGAGCTGGAGCTAAAAACTAGCTCCAAAGACCAACTCTTGGAGTTGGTTTTAGACCAACTATTGGAGCTGGTTTTAGACCAACTCTTGGAGTTTAACCAGCTCCAAGGGTTGGTTTTCTAAAACCAGTTCTTGGAGTTGGTTTTTGTAAAACCAATTCCAAAAGAAATCAGTTACAAGAGTTGGTTTTTCTAAAACCAACTCGAAGAATTGGTTTTAGAAAAAATAACTTGAAGTTAATTTTACAAAAATCAACTCCAATAGTTCGTTAAATCAGTTCTTGGAGATGGAGCTAAAAACTAGCTCCAATGCAGTGTTGGTTCATAGCAAACAATACAACGTTGATGTTGTTTTGTAGAAATCAGTATACCTTGGTGCTGATTTCTACAAACCAGCCTTACCTCACATGTAGAAGAGAGAAAAATTATAGTGCATGTAGAGAGAAGGATTAAAAAATTTGATTATTTGCACCGTCACTGTGTCAGATCGAAAATCGCTCACCGTCGCCCTTATAAAGGTGTGCAAGCTATCAAATATATATATAATTTTGATATACTACAAACTGCGAAGAATATGATGCTACACAACTGTGTGGATCCAGGATGCCTAGATTGAATCCAGGCACCTGGATCGCCTGAATTCAAATCCAGGATCACAGTAACATTTTTTGGCTTTTTTACTTTTTATTTTGAATATAATATATATATTTAAGATTTAAGATTTTAGGATTTTGGGGTTGGGTAGTAGGTTATAGTGGATTTAAGCAAATAAGATTTTCTTTCTAGGATTCAGGCTTCCCTCTTGGGTTTATAGTGTTCAAGATAAAAATAATTTAGATACTTATGAGGTATAGTATATGTATTTAGGATTTAATATTTTAAGATTTAGGGGTTGAGTTATAGTAAGTTCAGACTTCCCTCTTAGGTTATAGTATTCATGATAAAAAAAAAGATGCTCACCATATATAAGTAAATGTATTTAAGATTTATATTTGAGAAAATTTTGATTTTTAAAGAAATAAAAAAAATTAATTCCGGATACCTGGATTCAATCCAGGCACCTTGAATGGTTTTAAAGATAAATTTAATTGAGGTGCCTGGATTAAATTCAGGCGCCCCGACTGGCTCTACAAATGGACATGCGGTGGACGATCCATAGCATAGAAAGAGAGAGAGAGAGAGAGAGAGAGAGTCGTGTTAGGTCCCTTACATGAGACGCCTATATATATATATATATATATATATATATATATATATATATATATATATATATTATATATATATATATGAATTGCTATAATGCGGACTGTTTATCGCATGGTGTTGCGGACTTGGGGCTCGTGTATTGAATATGGGCGCCCAACTCAGACCAAGGCAACTTGGATTCATTTCAATAGAAAAGTGTTTATGTTTTTTTATTAATTTTTAAGTATATTTAAGGTTTAAGGTTTAAGGTTTATGATTTTAGAATTTAAAAGTTAGGCTATAATGGGTTTAAGCCAATAAGATTTTTCGCTAGGGTTTAGGATTCCTTCTTGGGCTATAGTGTCAAGATAAACAAATTTAGATACTTACGGAGTATATTATATGTATTTAGCATTTAAAATTAAAAATTTAGAGATATATATATATATATATATATATAGGTGTCTGTATTCATATAGGCGCTTGTATCGTTGATCCGCAACGTAGCGCTGCGGATGGTCTGAACCATAATTGCGCTTATCTCATGCTACCGTAGCTGATTGCCTAGTGGCGTGCTAGCATGCGAGTTGAGATAGTAGAGACACAACATACCGCTATGACAGATGATGCTAGACATTATGGAGGGTTAAGCCCAGCAATGTTGGACACCTTTCATGCACAGATCAAACACAGTTGGCCGCAGATTATCTCAGGCGCTGTTATAGGACACTGAATAGCATCACAGGGCCAGTGACTACTGCGAAGCTACTGGAGAGATATCAGAATAGTAGTCTGCTAGAGAGAATGAGATGGTATAGTAGATTGACTAATGGGACAAAGGATACACATGCCATAGTCACACACGGATGGATGGTGAGTGGATGAGCATTGTTGCTATGTGATGGATGATGTATTTTGGGAGGTTGGTACCGTGAGAGTACACATACATGTACATATGGAATCATACCTAGATAGCCACTTGGATTTGATACTTCATTAGAAATGAGTTGCTATCATAGGGCACATGTTTGTGGTACTTTTCTTGATGATATAATTTACCTTTCATCAAAAAATATATATATAATATTTTTAACACTAAATTGGTATCAACACCACTAAATCAGCACCAACGTTATCATGGTATCTACAAATCAACACCAACTAGCACCAAGATGGTGCTAGTGCTAGCACCACCTTGATGTTGTAAAAATCAGTACCAATACCACATTAGTGTTGGTTTCTATAAATCAACACCAATGTAGTGTTGATTTATAAAAACCAATATCACTTTGATGCTAGTGGTTTATACAAACCAACACCACCTTGGCGTTGTTTGTAGAAATCAATACCAAATTGATATCGATTTGTAAAAAACAACATCAACCTTGGTGTAGTTTGTATAAAACAATAACAACGTGGTGTTGACTTTTACAAACCAACACCACCCTTTAGTGTTGGTTTCTACAAACCAGCACGAAGGTGGATAGTTCTCGTTTGGTAGTGCTAGCACCACCTTGGTGTTAGTTTGTAGAAACTAGCACTAAGGTGGATATAGTTGGTTTGGTGGTGTTAGAACCACTTTAATGCTGGTTTGTAAAACCAACATCAAGGTGGTGCTGGTTTGTAGAAATTAACACCATGTTGGTGTTATATTTTTACAAACCAGCATCACTTTGGTGTTGATTTGTCGAAACTAGCACCAATTTGATACTGGCTTCTACAAACTAGTACCATCTTACATACAATCAAATGAGAGAGAAGAGAGTTGTTGCATGTAGATGAAAGTGGCATTAAAAATCGAATGTTAGCCGCATTAGATCGTCCACATTGGATGTCGCCCACAGCCGCTCAGAAGAGAGTTGTCAATGTTAGCCGCGTTAGATCGTCCATATTGGATGTTTCTATAGTTGCCCACACAAAAATATACAGGTTATATATATATACGAAAATGATGTATTGTGCGTGTTGTCTCACGCTCCCGTCTCCTAATCGATTGGCGAATAGATTGAGAGGTCAATCAATTCACCAATCGATTGGCGCCTCATTTGGGCACATGCCCCAAGCCTCAATCAATTGAGACACATAGAGACATAGCATCGCGATCAATTGGTCGGGCACGCACAGGCATCTCGATTATAAGGCCCCTCAATTGACTCATCAATCGATTGAAAGAGCTAAATTGATTGGTGAATCAATTGGAGTCAGTTATCACGCACAAAAGTGTCGCGCAGGATATCAGGACTATAGATATAAAAGAGAGATGATATCCTACACCCTACACATATTTATATAAGCGATCATGGACTACATTTTATGTCTAACATAGCTTTGAGTGAATATTTTAATCCCTCTCATCTTCATGCAATGACTTTTCACTCTTTCATCTTAAATTAAAATAAAACTCATCTACATGCCATGACTTTTCACTATTTTATCTTAAATTAAAATAAAATTCTCTCTCATTTGATTGTATGCAACATTCACTATGGTACTAGTTTTTAAAAATCACTCATAACTTAAATACATTATTCATCAATGTGGTGCTAATTTTTAGAAACTAGCATCAATACCAGATGGTGTTGGTCTTTAAAGACCAATATTAGCACTAGAAGGTGCTAGTTTTTTACATGGTCTTAGAAGACCAACACCACTATTCCGGAAAGAGTCGACGACGATGGCCAGACACTGGAGTTCTGCCCCTGTAGAAGTTGTTGAATCGGGGAGGAACTTAAGGTCCTGCAAAGTTAACACGAGCGTTAGGGGACACGCCGGTAGAGGCCCGGCGGAGTCCACTCCGATGCTCAAATCAGTGTCCGTCCGAGAAGTAAAGGTAGCGAGAAGTAAAGAATGTGTCTAGAGTTGAGAGAGCGTAACCCCCTTACCAGAGGGGTTGGACTACCTTTTATACTGATGACGACCGACTAGACGTGCCCCTCGATCGGTGCCACGTCTCTGATACTTAAGCCACACCTCCTTATTTCGGCGGTAGCGAGATATCCTTTGAAACGGTCTGCGCCGTTATCACGCGTCCACCCGTTACGACATTTAAGGGTCATGGGGACCTCTTCTTACGGGCATGGCTACCCGTACTGAGAGGGGGGGTCAGTACCTGAGGCCGGTTATTGCGAGGACTCCACATCCCGAGGTGAGCTCGAGGCCTTCGGTGCTATAAATACCGAGGTGCTCTCGGGGCCTAACCTCCCTGGGTGCTCTTGGGAGGGGTCTTCGGACTACCTTTCCCAGGCGTGTTTCCTGAGGGGGCCCCTGGGGCCCAGGAAGGGAGGCCGCTTCGGTCATGCCACGCCCCGCGGATTTCTTCATCCCTTGTGTCGAGCACAAATTATTCAACCCTATCACAAGTCCCTCCCTTCAAGTCTGATCGAAGGAAGTGTAACTGACTAATCAGACTAATGCAGAGATGAAGAAGCCGCGGGCCTTCGCCTTCCTTACTACCCCTGTAGTTATAGGGGGCCTTTGGATTGTAACTTTTATCCCGAGTTCCAAGAAATTCCCCTTAATAGTCTTATCCTTTTTCAAAAAGGCTACTTCGACTCTGGAGGGACTATGATGGCGTCTGTCTCTTCGTCATAAAGGCGCATGGTTCTTTTATGAGGGTGACGGGGTGCCCTAGCGAATACCTTATTGCCACGTGACCCAACGGCCATCTCCACGAGCTTTTACGGACGTGCGCCGTCTTGGCCGGCTCGCGACAAGCGACTGCCTGTGAGCGGCGGTTTCTTGCTTTCCACGTGTCTCCTCCCCCTCGCGTCCAGGCAGGCGGTTGCCTGAGTATAAGAGGGGAAGGTGCAGATGTTACGCCTAATTCTGACTCGGTGGTTGGGTGCACTTTGTCTTCCTCTCTCGTAAAACCTCTTTTACGTGTGAGTAGTTTATCTCCTTCTTATCTTCTTTCTTAGAGATCATGGAAAGCTATCGCGCAGAATGGTATGAGTCCACCTCCTCGAGAGTGAGACCGGAAGCCTTGCAGGCGGCCACCAAGGCCTATGGCATTCCGGCCAAGATGGCAATGGTCATCCCCAAAGTGGGTCAGACGCCTGTGGAGCCCCCTGTAGGCATGTTGACCTTCTTCTTAGGGCAGATGGACTTAGGGATCCGCTTCTCTATCCATCCTTTTTTTTCACGAACATAGCCTCCTATTTTGATATCCCCCTTCACCAGATGGCTCCTAATGCCTTTGCCCAGATGGGAGGGGCGTATATCGTCTTCAAGCTTTTTGATCTTCCTCTGACCCCTCATATCTTTCATTCTTTCTTCATCCCGATAGGGTCTAGAGGGGTCTTTAGTTTCGCAGCCCGACCAGGCCATAGGTTTTTAGGGGGGTTTCCTTCCTCGCATAAAGGGTGGAAGGAGAAATTCTTCTTCATTACGATGTCGTCCTTACCCTTCAGTCCCTTGTGTTGGATAGAGGATTTGCCAACTCCTCCTATTCTAGGGAACTTTCTCCACAGTCCGGTGTACCAGCATGCTAAAGAGGTGCACACTAGTATGGAGTTTAGCGGCCCGGGGCTGGTGCAGAGTGAAGAGCTTATGTACCGGGCAGGCCTCAGTCCTAAAGTGACGCGAATCAGCCCTTCCCTGGGTACGTTCATCTTTTTTCCTTTAATGCCTCTTGGTTCTGATTGATATTCTCTCTGTCTGGTTTTTGCAGAGGAAGTCATGTTTGCCAAGGTGATGGGCAGGCTCATCAGGTGGGAGGAGGCCAACAAGGAGGCATTAAATCCTCCTCCAGCCGCTCCTAACGCTCCACCTACTCCCGCCGAGTCCCCTGAGGGACCTACTATCCCGTCCCGTGGGTCGCTTCACCCGAGAGGGTCGAGGCTACTGTTACATCCCCGCGAGTCATGAGCCCAGGGCCTTCTGATCAATAGGTTGACCCTGTGGCGGATCTTTCCCATAGAGGTGACTCTTCGCCAAGGACGGTCCATCCCGAAGGGATTAGTGAGGGGTCCTCCCCTCCCATTGCTCCTTCAGTAGTCTGGTCTACTAGACGGCAGACGAGGTGGCTCCCCAAGGGCTTGGGCCCTGCTCGGAAAAATATGTGTTTTGCATGTTACTCTCCCCTTCCCTCGGTGCCCGAGGAAACGACTCTACCTAGTGAGGTAATAGCCTCTGTACCTGCTCCACCAGCTCCTGCTCCGGAGGTAGTCGTCCCAGCGCCTCCGTCCTGCTCCATTGATCCGGCCACGTTGTAACGCCCCAAAATTTCCATTTTTAGTTCTTAAAATCCTTAGAATTATTTAGAAATGGTTTAGAAATATTCTAGATATTTTTAGGAATTTTTAGAGTATTTTTATGGAATTTTCCGAGTCCGTTTGGTATTTTTGGAAAAAGGAAAAGAAAAATAAAAAGAAAAATAATAAAACCACTTAAGGGCAGCCGGGGCTCGAACCCGCGACCACCACGAGACCAAGAGCGCGCGCGACCAGCTGGGCTAGGGTATCAAGCACAGAAAAAAAAGGAGAGACCTATATTTAAGGAGTAGTTAGGTCGATTTGCCCCCATAAGTATAAATGGAAAAACCAATTAAGTGCAGCTGGTGGATCGAACCCGCGACCAGCACGAAACCAGAAACGCGCGCGACCAGCTGGGCTAAGGTATCAAGCAGAGAAAAGGATGGAGAGACCTTTATTTAAGGTGTAGTTAGGTTAATCCGCCCCATAAGTATAAATAGGTAATTAAAGAGAGAAGTTTTATTTTCTCTCCTCTCCAAACCCTCACGCCGACCCCTCCTCTTCTGGGCGAAACTACACCAAGCTCTAGGGGGCCGGTTAAGGCTCTTCCCCAAGAGATAATTCTATATTCGGGATCCCCGCGGCGAGAGGAACGCGTAGACGTGAAGAATTCTCCGAGATCTCAAGTTTCTCTCGAGTCCTAGACGTTAATCTTGGTTGTAAGTCCAAGATATCAATGTAAGTACTGCTCACCTGCAGTAAGAGGCGGTTTTACCGCGAGAATTTCCTTTAAAAGTTTTTAAAAGAGAATTTTTCTTTTTGCTTTAGTTTTTGCATGTGATCTTAGTTTCTTATATGCTTGTATATGTTTGATAAGCACCCTATGTGAGTTTAGGGCCAAGAAAGTTATGAGAAAAGAAAAGAAGATAAAGATAAGAAAAGAAAAGGCCAAGGCCTTAAGAAAATCCCCAAAAGTCAAGACTTAGGGATTTTAGCACGCAAGGTGCTCCAGAAAATGCCAAGGCATTTACAGATAAGAAAGAAAAGAAAGAAAAGCTATTTTATTTTCTAAGGCCAGTACCCGGCGTCCAAGGGCGTCGTTAAAGAAATCCAGGTGTCCAATTCCAAGGTCTTGGCCCTGGTAGACCAAGGTCTGCTCTATTAGGATTGGTGGCTCGCTACCCCAACCTTTTAGGGAACGCGCATCAGATGGTACTTACGTCTTCAGTGGATCCAAGTGATTATTATTTTCAAGTATATGCTTTAGCAAAGTTTTCTAAAGTTTTCAGAAAGTTTTAAAAGTTAAAGAATAGCTAAAGTTTCAAGTTGAGCCAAGAAAAGTAGATTGAGATTATTTATTGCTTGAGTATGCATGTTTTGAGCTACACATGTTATTAGTTTTCTTTCAAGCATATTAGTATCTCATATGATGTTCAGTTTGATCTAGAAGCATGTTTGCATATTTCGAGTTTTTGTGAGCTAGATAGTACTTACTAAGCTTTTTGCTTATAGATGCATTTCCTCTTATTGCAGATAAAGGTAAAGGCAAGCAATTCTGAAGGAAGACGACGAGGCGGTGCTGAGTAGAGTGTGTGTGGTGGCTGATTATGGAGAGATCCTTGAGACGAGACATTTTAGTTATTTGAATTGCAATGTTTAAGTTTATTCAAATTTCAAGTTCTTGCTTTATGGAGATTATTGAGTATTTGAGTTTTGGATAGTTTTATATGCTAAATTTCTTAGAGTAAAGATTCCATGTCATTTCATTTAGCATATATATCCTTATGATTGCATTGGATGAGTAAAAGTGTGAGTAGTTAGAAATATTGATACCTTGTTAGAGAAAAAGGTGTTTGTGCCAAGATAGTATCAATTTTCCTTTTGAATCGAGTTTTATTGCTTAAAAATGTTTAGAAAAGTTGCAATCACATTTCATAATGCTTTAGCAAGGTTGTAGAACATGCATTTGGTGTTATAAATTCATAGAAGCCAAGATTGGTACAAACTCTATTGTTAAAGTTTATATAAACTTGTTTAGTTTATTTTCTTCCATAAAAGTCCTAAATTTAAGTTTATGGATTCGTTTGATTGGTTAAATTGTTTAGGAACCTGACATAGAGTATAGAAATGGTGTCGTAGTTTGATATGGCTCGAAACTGAGCGAGAGGTGGCTTTAAGAAGCAAAAGCCGAAACCTGTAAAACTGATTACAGACGTACCAGCCGACTGCCACGTCACCAGTCGACTGGTACGGGCAGTTTAAGAGGGGTAAGGCTGTTTTCAACAGGTATTAGCTATGAGATTTGAGAAGAAAGTATGACATGGTGTTATGCATGATGACTTATGTTAGAATATAATTGTTAGAAGAATTTAAAGAAAAAAAAAAGAATTCCGCATTTCTTTTAGTCATGTATAAGAGTAGAGAAGTACAGAGAAAGTAACGATCCGTCTAAAGGTTGAAGAAGGCGGGTCGCTACAGGTGGTATCAGAGCAGTTCCCATTCTCCAGCATCACACACACATCAGCATCAACCTTGCCGTCTTCAAGTAAGAAAGCTTTAAGCTTCAGTTTTTCTATTGCTCCCTTACTTAACTTCAGTATAGAGAAATGCTTAAGTACTTACTCATATGTGCATAGAACAAGGAAGCATGTTTAATACCTTAGTATCACGGAATCATGTTTAATCCCTAGAATGGATATTAGAGAAATGCTTAAGTACTTACTTGATTGCCCAAAAGTAAGTTTTGGGATTATGGCACGCAAGGTGCTTGATAAAAGTTTTGAGTAAGACCAAGGTCTTACTAAGCCCTAGAACGAGTTCTAGGACTAAGAAATGAGATAAGAATCAAGACCAAGGTCTTGTTATATCCTAAAGCAAGTTTGAGAACATTACCGTTAAGTGTTAAGTTATACATTTGAGGACGCCCTAGAAAGGCCCAAAACGAGGAGCAAGCCCCTAGAAGGCAAGAAGCGTACCTCATTCAGTAGGAGAAACTGAAGCCAGGGAACTTCCCAGGCACAAGCAAACCATGGGATGCTTAAGCATGTTTCAAAACGTTGGAAAGAATAGTAGGGCTACTGGACTGGCATGAGGTAGAGAAGATAAAGTGTGCATCTTTCTGCCTTACGGGAGATGCTAGAATATAGTGGAAGAGAGTCAAGGCCAAGAGGAATGTCAGCCAGATGACATGGGCCGACTTCGAGACTGAGTTCTTCGAAGAATACTTTCACATGCAAGTAACCAACAAGCATTATGATGAATTCACGGAGTTCAGACAAGGAGAACTATCCGTGGATGAAGTAGTGAAGATGTTTAAGCGGTTAGCTCATCTGCGCCCAGAGCTAGTTAGCACAGAAAAAGAGATAGTTAGGCTAATGCTCAAGATGTTAAGGCCTGAGATAGCGTTGAAGGGGGCTAGCGGTGTTAAGAGGCTGCAAACCTCCGAAGAACTAATAAGTAGTGCTTTGATCACTGAGCACTACTTAACCAGTATAAAGGCCACCAGAAAGGTTGAACGATGAAGTTCTTAACAACCTTACCGTCAAGGGAAGTAATGGCCTCTACTGAGAGGCTAAGGGCAGTATCAATCTAGATTTCCAACCGAGAGCTCTACAGTGACTTGTTAGTCCTTGAGATGAAAGATTATGATGTCATTTTAGGAATGGACTTCTTGAGCAAGTATAATGCTTCTATAGACTGCCGCAAGGAAAAAGTCAAGTTCACACCAGAAGCAAAACATTCATTTGAGTTTATTGGAGACCCAAGGAGAAAGATAAATAGGTTCCTACCTACCTTACAAGCTCAGAGAATGTTAGAGAAGGGGTGCTCTGGTTTTCTAGCTCATATAGTGGATGCGAGTCAAGAAGAAGGATGGGTCTATGCGTCTGTGCATAGACTACAGAGCTCTGAACAAGGTAACCATCAAGAACAAGTACCCCCTTCCTAGAATAGATGATTTATTTGATCAACTCAAAGGGGCTACAGTGTTCTCAAAGATAGATTTGCGTTCTGGGTATCATCAGCTAAAGGTTAAAGAGAGTGACATCCCCAGGACGGCCTTCAGGACAAGATACGGCCACTACGAGTTTGTAGTGATGCCTTTTGGAGTAACCAATGCTCCAGCAGTCTTCATGGAGCTGATGAACCACATCTTCAGGGAGTATCTCGAGAAATTCGTCATTGTATTTATTGATGATATCCTCATATACTCACAGACTCCAGAGGACCATGCTACACACTTGAGGATAGTGCTGCAGATCCTTCAGCAGGAGAAGCTCTATGCAAAATTCTCAAAGTGTGAGTTTTGGCTAGATCAGGTGACCTTCCTAGGTCACATTGTATCCAAAGAAGGCATTCAAGTTGATCCAGCCAAGATAGAAGCAGTCAGCAACTGGTGTAGACCCAAGAATGCCAGTGAAATCAGAAGTTTCTTAGGCTTGGCAGGATATTATAGAAAATTTATGGAGGACTTTTCCAGAATAGCCTCTCCACTCACAGCCTTGACCAGAAAGAACAAGAAGTTTGAATGGTCAGATAGATGCGAGCACAGTTTTCTAGAGCTGAAGAAGAGATTGGCTAGTGCTCCCATCCTGACTGTTCCAGAGAGTGACAAGGCCTTTGACATCTACAGTGATGCATCCAAGATGGGCCTTGGAGCTGTCCTCATACAAGACGGTAAAGTAATAGCATATGCCTCCAGACAGCTCAAGGACTATGAGAAGAATTACCCTACCCACGACCTTGAGCTAGCAGCTGTGGTTTTCGCACTGAAGCTCTAGAGACACTACCTGTATGGAGTGCAGTGCAGAATCTTCACAGACCATCAGAGTTTGAAGTACTTCTTCACTCAGAAGGACCTGAATATGAGGCAGCACAGGTGGCTAGAGTTGGTTAAAGATTATGACTGTGAAATCCTCTACCACCCAGGTAAAGCTAATAAAGTGGCAGATGCACTGAGCAGAAAATCCTGTGCGGCACTGATGTCCTTATCATCACTGTCTCTACCACTTCAGAAAGAAATAAAGAATTTTGGAGTCGAGGTAATAATTGGGCAACTTTCTGCATTGACTCTAGAGTCGACCCTGCTTATAGATATACAAGGAAAGCAAGATCAAGACCCAGAAATCCAGAAGATCAAGCAGGGGATCCAAGAGGCAGAAAATTCAGAGTTTCTATCAGATAGTGGCATCCTCTATTTTGGAGACCGCCTTTGCGTCCCCAATGATGAGGAACTAAGAAAGAATATTTTGGAAGAAGCCCACAGTACCCCGTACTCTATGCATCCTGGTTCTACCAAGATGTATCAAGATTTAAAGAAAAGATTCTGGTGGTCTGGACTCAAGCGAGATGTGGCCAGATATATCAGTACCTGCTTGACCTGCCAGAGAGTCAAGGCAGAGCACCAGAGACCAGGAGGAGTTCTACAGCCACTTCCCATTCCAGAGTGGAAGTGGGAAGAAATATCCATGGACTTTATCACAGGTCTTCCAAGAACCACCCATGGACACGATGCAATTTGGGTGATAGTGGACAGATTGACCAAGTCTGCCCACTTCCTAGCCATCAAGTTATCGCATTCGGTAGAGCAATTAGCACAGCTGTACGTGAAAGAAGTAATCAGGCTTCACGGAGTCCCGAAGTCGATCATTTCTGACAGAGATGGGCGATTCATCTCCCATTTTTGGAGGTGTGTTCAGGACGCCCTAGGCACCAAACTTCAGTTCAGCACAGCCTTCCATCCCCAGACAGATGGACAAACAGAGAGAGTAAATCAGATTTTAGAAGACATGCTCAGGGCTTGTGCGTTAGACTTTAAGGGTAGTTGGTGCAAATTTCTGTGCTTAGCTGAGTTTGCCTACAACAATAGCTATCAGGCCACCATCAGGATGGCACCTTATGAGGCATTATATGACAGGAAATGTAGATCACCCATATGTTGGCAAGAAGCTGGTGAGAAGAAAGAGATGGAGTCAGGACTAGACAGCCAGACTGAGCTTATAGATGAGACCACTCAGGCTATCCAGACGATCCGCCAGAGGATTGAGACTGCCCAGAGTAGACAGAAAAGTTATGCTGACACACGCCGTAGGCCACTTGAATTCCAAGTTGGAGATTCAGTATTTCTCAAGGTCGCTCCTATGAAGGGAGTGATGAGATTTGGTAAAAAGGGTAAGCTAAATCCTCGCTACATAGGACCCTACAAGATCATAAAGAGGGTTGGTAAGGTAGCATATGAGTTGGACTTACCAGAGGATATGTCAGCTATCCACAGTACATTCCATGTCTCCATGCTAAAGAAGTGTATTCACGACCCTAGCCAAGTGATTCAGCCTCAGTCAGTACAGATCCAAGAAGATCTTAGCTATGAGAGCAGACCGACACAAATAGTGGACAAATCAGTTAAAAGATTAAGAAACAAAGAAGTGCCACTAGTGAAGGTCATCTGGCAGAATCAAAAGCATGAAGAGGCTACTTGGGAACGTGAGGACAGCATGAGAGAGAGATATCCAGAATTATTCTAAGTTCGAGGACGAACTTTTTATAAGGTATGGGGGATTGTAACGCCCCAAAATTTCCATTTTTAGTTCTTAAAATCCTTAGAATTATTTAGAAATGGTTTAGAAATATTCTAGATATTTTTAGGAATTTTTAGAGTATTTTTATGGAATTTTCCGAGTCCGTTTGGTATTTTTGGAAAAAGGAAAAGAAAAATAAAAAGAAAAAAATAATAAAACCACTTAAGGGCAGCCGGGGCTCGAACCCGCGACCACCACGAGACCAAGAGCGCGCGCGACCAGCTGGGCTAGGGTATCAAGCACAGAAAAAGAAGGAGAGACCTATATTTAAGGAGTAGTTAGGTCGATTTGCCCCCATAAGTATAAATGGAAAAACCAATTAAGTGCAGCTGGTGGATCGAACCCGCGACCAGCACGAAACCAGAAACGCGCGCGACCAGCTGGGCTAGGGTATCAAGCAGAGAAAAGGATGGAGAGACCTTTATTTAAGGTGTAGTTAGGTTAATCCGCCCCATAAGTATAAATAGGTAATTAAAGAGAGAAGTTTTATTTTCTCTCCTCTCCAAACCCTCACGCCGACCCCTCCTCTTCTGGGCGAAACTACACCAAGCTCTAGGGGGCCGGTTAAGGCTCTTCCCCAAGAGATAATTCTATATTCGGGATCCCCGCGGCGAGAGGAACGCGTAGACGTGAAGAATTCTCCGAGATCTCAAGTTTCTCTCGAGTCCTAGACGTTAATCTTGGTTGTAAGTCCAAGATATCAATGTAAGTACTGCTCACCTGCAGTAAGAGGCGGTTTTACCGCGAGAATTTCCTTTAAAAGTTTTTAAAAGAGAATTTTTCTTTTTTGCTTTAGTTTTTGCATGTGATCTTAGTTTCTTATATGCTTGTATATGTTTGATAAGCACCCTATGTGAGTTTAGGGCCAAGAAAGTTATGAGAAAAGAAAAGAAGATAAAGATAAGAAAAGAAAAGGCCAAGGCCTTAAGAAAATCCCCAAAAGTCAAGACTTAGGGATTTTAGCACGCAAGGTGCTCCAGAAAATGCCAAGGCATTTACAGATAAGAAAGAAAAGAAAGAAAAGCTATTTTATTTTCTAAGGCCAGTACCCGGCGTCCAAGGGCGTCGTTAAAGAAATCCAGGTGTCCAATTCCAAGGTCTTGGCCCTGGTAGACCAAGGTCTGCTCTATTAGGATTGGTGGCTCGCTACTCCAACCTTTTAGGGAACGCGCATCAGATGGTACTTACGTCTTCAGTGGATCCAAGTGATTATTATTTTCAAGTATATGCTTTAGCAAAGTTTTCTAAAGTTTTCAGAAAGTTTTCAAAAGTTAAAGAATAGCTAAAGTTTCAAGTTGAGCCAAGAAAAGTAGATTGAGATTATTTATTGCTTGAGTATGCATGTTTTGAGCTACACATGTTATTAGTTTTCTTTCAAGCATATTAGTATCTCATATGATGTTCAGTTTGATCTAGAAGCATGTTTGCATATTTCGAGTTTTTGTGAGCTAGATAGTACTTACTAAGCTTTTTGCTTATAGATGCATTTCCTCTTATTGCAGATAAAGGTAAAGGCAAGCAATTCTGAAGGAAGACGACGAGGCGGTGCTGAGTAGAGTGTGTGTGGTGGCAGATTATGGAGAGATCCTTGAGACGAGACATTTTAGTTATTTGAATTGCAATGTTTAAGTTTATTCAAATTTCAAGTTCTTGCTTTATGGAGATTATTGAGTATTTGAGTTTTGGATAGTTTTATATGCTAAATTTCTTAGAGTAAAGATCCCATATCATTTCATTTAGCATATATATCCTTATGATTGCATTGGATGAGTAAAAGTGTGAGTAGTTAGAAATATTGATACCTTGTTAGAGAAAAAGGTGTTTGTGCCAAGATAGTATCAATTTTCCTTTTGAATCGAGTTTTATTGCTTAAAAATGTTTAGAAAAGTTGCAATCACATTTCATAATGCTTTAGCAAGGTTGTAGAACATGCATTTGGTGTTATAAATTCATAGAAGCCAAGATTGGTACAAACTCTATTGTTAAAGTTTATATAAACTTGTTTAGTTTATTTTCTTCCATAAAAGTCCTAAATTTAAGTTTATGGATTCGTTTGATTGGTTAAATTGTTTAGGAACCTGACATAGAGTATAGAAATGGTGTCGTAGTTTGATATGGCTCGAAACTGAGCGAGAGGTGGCTTTAAGAAGCAAAAGCCGAAACCTGTAAAACTGATTACAGGCGTACCAGCCGACTGCCACGTCACCAGTCGACTGGTACGGGCAGTTTAAGAGGGGTAAGGCTGTTTTCAACAGGTATTAGCTATGAGATTTGAGAAGAAAGTATGACATGGTGTTATGCATGATGACTTATGTTAGAATATAATTGTTAGAAGAATTTAAAGAAAAAAAAAAAGAATTCCGCATTTCTTTTAGTCATGTATAAGAGTAGAGAAGTACAGAGAAAGTAACGATCCGTCTAAAGGTAGAAGAAGGCGGGTCGCTACACACGTCTTCCAAGGGTAAGGAGATGTTGCGTACCCAATGTCGGATGAGACTGGATCGACTAAAGAAGAGGTTAAATGCAGCGTTGGAGGCCTCCATGCAATCCTTCCCCCCCCCCCCCCCCCAATGCAATTCAAAGAGGTTCCGGCTGAGGGGGTTGTGTCCGATGAGGACGATTCCGACCCCTCCAGTCTGCCACCTGAAGCCCCCACCATTGAGCGACTTCCTCCTCATCCGGGTTCGCCGCGGCCTGAGGGGTGTGGGAATACCTCTGGAGGGGTGGTCGTACACGTTTCGGCGGGCCCTCTCACAACTCTTCGAGAGACTCTCCTGAAGGTACACATCACTATTGCATTGGATGTTCCCTTGTCCATTACCTGACTTCTTGGCGCAATGGCAGGCTGCTGAGGATTGTGTGACAATCGGTCGGGGTCTGTATTCCTGGCCCCGAGTTGAAGCCATGCTCCGCCGAGCACTAAGGGCGGAGGCTACAGCTGACCATGAGCGTGGGGCAGGATTGATGCAGGCGGGGGTCAACAGGGCTCTCCGAGCGAAGGTCAATCACCTGATGAACGTCTTACAAGACCAGGAGCAGGCTCTTCAAAATTCCCGGCACAGAGAACGTCTAGCGTCCGAGAAGACTGTGAGTGTCACCAAGGACCTGCTCCAGGAGACGCAGGAGATAGACTAGCTCCAGGCGTGGGAGAGGGAGTTGTTGGGTAACATCCGGCTCATGGTAGCCTCGACCGAGAGACTGAACTTGCGCAGTCAAGATCAGGCGCAACAGCTCAGTCAGAAGGAGTCTGATCTCCTGATGGCCATCGATCGCGCGTTCGTCCTGGAGGATGACCTGGTCCAGGCTCGGTCGGATGAGCATGCCACGTCGGAGAGACTCAAAGAGGCCTTGGTCGAGCAGGCAGAGATGTCTACCGAGTTGGAATGGTTGAGGCGTTCCTACGAGGCTGCGAAGGCCGAGCTCCTTACTCTTCGAGTTGCCCAAGCTTCTAGTTCTAAGGAAACCGAGGCAGGCTTCAAGGTGAAGTTTCTAGAGTCGGATGAGTTCCGCGCCTTTGTAGCCGACCAGGTAATGCAACGCCTACAGCAGGGCTTCCACGGGGCTATCGATAAATTGAAGAAGGATCAGCTCCTCCCTCCCGATGCCGACCCGCGATTGTAGGTGCCTTCTGAGCTAGAGAGGGGTCCTTTTCTTGAGGGTCTGTGTCGACGGAGTCCCCCACTCCTCGAGGGATCGGGCCTCCTTGTAGCAGTTTTGAATTAATGCAATTACTTTTACTATTCTTGGTGTATGTGTTTTTGCCCAATGTATCTCACGTCTTCGCATTATGAGTATAACAAATGGAAAAGGTACTTGTTTGCTTCGAGGTTGATCCTGAGGGAAGATCCCTTCTGAAAAATTCTACAAGTCAAACCTTCATACCTGCATTTAGGTCCATGATGGGTCCCCACTGATGCTTCCTTCTGGGGTATGCAAACGGCTCCCGAACCGTCACCTCCGCCTTATACGCAATCTTCTTGAATGGACTCATAAAGAGTCGCGGGTTTCGAGGTGCGACATGGGCGCGTTGGTCGAAACAACGCTTCGGCGTCTGTTGTGCTGTGTCGTTCTCTTCGCATTAACTAGACGGAGAGGCCGCCCTCACTATAAATAGGGGGAGAGGGGTGTACCATCCCCCTCATCCCTTCTGTCTGCTTGCTTCTTTTTGGTTGGATGTTACCTCTCTTTCCTTCATCCTCGTCGGCGCCCAAGCTACCCAATGCCGATGATGCAGGATTGGTTTTGGCTGAGGGACTCCTCAGAGGTAGAGTCTTTTATAGCGTTACCCTTACCGGGGAGCATGGTAGAGATGGGGTCCAGGGTCTGCTGAAGATCCTGGAGAATGTGGGACTCCCGGATTATCTGAGGAGTTCAGAAAAGACCTTACACGGCTCGCTAGGGGGCATGGAGGAGATAACGTATCTTGATGGTTGCCTTCTCCTGCACCAGCAAACGTCATCCTCTTCCGGATCCTCGTTTTCCCCATGTTTTGGGCAAAGGATGGTGTTTTATGGGATACGTCGTCACCAAGAGGGATAGGGCCACAGCTGCTGGCTTTTCTCTTTCTCTTTCTTCTTTTCGTTGAGAAATTGCAGTTGTTGTTCCCCCTTGTTGGGGCAATCGGCACAAGTATGATCGGAAAGATCATGATTTTTATGTGTGTGTGTCAATATGTTAAGGTTAGGGTGTTATATTATTTTAATATGTGTGAATGAGTCTTGCAAGACTTGGTGGGTCACACATGGAGGACACATCCGAGGGACGAGAGTCGAGGGAAGAGAACTCTAAGGGCAAACTGGGAAGTGGACTTCAAAGGGCACACATGAAGGGTGGCATGGAGACAAGCCGAGGGCTTGCGTGCGCATTCGAGGGATGATAGCCGAAGGAAGAGGACTTCAAGGGGCAAGCCAAGGGAGTATACTTGAAGGCACACGTAAAGGGGGGTCATCGGAGTGAGGAGGAGTGCTTTTGTAAACTGGGCAGTCGACTGGGAATGAACTAGTCGACTGCTAGCAAGAGACTTGAAACGCACAGTAACATCAGTCGACTGCCCCAGGGGCAATTGACTGGTAACCCCGAAAACTAGTCGTTGGCTAGCTATTAAGGCAGGGTCAGTCGACTGCCCCAGGGCCAGTCGACTAGTATCGGGCTGGACAGCTTTTGGAGTTGTCCTTTACCCTATTTAAAGGGGGGCTTTTTGGCACGTGAAAGTTACGATTCTTGAGGGTACCAGGGTGATGTTCGTGCTAAAAGTCCTCAGCTCTTCCTCGCATTCTAAATTCCATCTTGTAAAGAGGAAGAGGACAACCATGTAAAAGTTTCTCCACCTTGAAGGAGGTTTTTCATAGTGGAGGTGGTGTGCGCGTATGGATCCTTGGATTAGTCACCTCTCTGAGGTGGATATCAAGTAAACAAAGGTGTTAGCATTGTTCTTATCATTTTCTTTGTTTTGCTTGTGTTTTGCTAATCATTTTTGTAGAGAAAATCGAAAGTTGCTAATCACCCCCCCCCCCTCCTCTAGCAAGGTGTCATGATCTAACAAGTGGTATCAGAGCCGGTTCATTTCGGGAGAACTAACCGTCGACCGAAGCATTCAAGAAAATGGCGTTTCAAGAAGGTTATAGCACCGCAAGGCTACCGTTCTTCGACGGACTTTGCCTATTGGAAAGGTAGGATGGAGTATTACCTCATGAATGACATCAAAAATTGGTTGAGTGTTGTAGAAGGATTCGAAGTGCCAAGGAGCGAAGGAGGAGAGCCTCTTCCTATGAGAAATTGGTCAAAAGAAATCATGAGAAAAGCTCAAGCCAATGCAAAGGCCACCACGACGCTTCAATGTGGATTATCAAAAGAGCAACTCAACAAGGTGGTGCCATTCAAAACCGCGAAGGAATTTTAGGAGAAACTCATCGAACTCAATGAAGGGTCAAATGAGTCAAGGAGGGCCAAGAAGGACCTCTTAGCAGCACAACTACAATCGCTCACAATGAAGGCCAATGAAACGGTAAGTCTACTACATGGAAGAGTCAAAGAAATTATCAATGAACTCCATGTCATTGGTGAAAAGATTGAAAATAGGGATATTGTAAAGTACGTACTACAATCTTTCCCTAGAACTACTTTGTGGGCATCCATGGTTGATGCTTACAAAGTATCTAGGGATCTTTCTTTGGTTAAATTAGATGACTTGTTTTGTGAATTCAAATTATATGAGCAAGCTAACATTTCTACTAAAGAGAAAGGTGTAGCATTTGTTGTAGAAAAGGAAAGGAAATAAAAGAAGGAGAAGAAGAAATTCGTCTACTCATCATCATCCGACTCGAAAGAGTCAAGCACTTCAATGGATAGCGACCAAGAAGCATACATGGTAAGGAAAATGCGAAGAGCTTTTAAAATTTTTTCTAACAAGTCTTATGGTAGGAAAGGTTCAAAGAGTAAGAGCAAGGGAAAGGAAATTATTAGCTACACTTGCCATCAAGAGGGACACAAGAAGAATGAGTGCCCACAATTAAAGAAAATGGAGGAAAAGAAGGAAGAAAGCATGAAGAGTGAGAAGAAGTCAAAGGAAAAAGGAAAGAAGGTCACAAGTTTGAAAGCTACTTGGGATGATCCATCTTCATCGGAGGAAGAAGGAGATCATGTGACACACTTCGCATTAATGGGAGTGGACAACTTGGAGTCATCCGAAGATGAACGGAGTTCAAGTGATGATGAACAAGGAAGTTCAAGTGAAGGTGAAGGCTCATCATCGGAATCTGATATGTCGGTGAGTGAGGTATATAACTTATCCACCTCTACTCTTGTTAAAATTATTACTAGCACAAATGATGATTTAGCTAAGGCTAGAAAGAAGGTTAAAGAATTGAAAAATGAAGTTTGAATGCTAAAATTAGAATCCATGAAACTTAAGGACAATGTACATGTTTCCTCTCCCATTTTACGTGATTCATGTTTAAAAAAGGAAAATAAGGAGCTAAGAGAAAAGGTAGAAGACCTCACCAAGGCTCTTGGAAAGTTTCAAGTTGGCTCTAGAAGCCTTGACATGATCATCAATAGCCAAAGAGTCGTGTATAACAAAGCCGGGATAGGGTATAGACCCAAAATCAAGGAGGTGGCATTTGTCTCACTTATGGGTAGGAAGGATGCCTCTATGAAGCAAGGTGTTAAGGGAAATGTAAAGAATGCATGGGTACCTAAGAAATATTTAAATGATGTTTGTGGATCTAGCATTTGGGTATCAAAAGCTTGTGTTTTCCGTGTTGTTTAGGTGAAGGTAAAGGAAGCCTAAAAAATATGGATAGTGGATAGCGGGTGTTCAAGGCATATGACCGGAGATGTAAGCAAATTCACCACCATTAGCTATCTAAGAGAAGGAACCATGTCATTCGGAAATAGTGGGAAACTCAAAATAATTGGTAGGGGCACCATTGAGGTATCTCCTACAATCACAATTTATAAAGTACTTTTAATTAAGGATATGGAATTTAATTTGCTTAGTATGAGTCAACTTTGTGATGTCGGGTATAGGGTTGAGTTCCATGCTAAAAAATGTTTAATTAGACAAAATGGCTCCGAAACTATCATGTTAGAAGGATATAGAGAAGCAAACTTTTACTATCTTAATCTTTCTTATATTTCTAACATTTCTCCTAAGTATTTCATATCCAAAGAAGAAGAAGGATGGTTGTGGCATCGGCGGCTTGGGCACATTAATATGAAGAACATTACAGGAGTTGCCAAGATGGAGTTGGTGAAGGGGCTCCCAATGATCAAGTATGAAAAGAACAAGATGTGTGATACGTGCCAAGAGGGTAAGCAATCTAAAGCATCACACAAAGGTAAAACCTTAACTAGCACTTCTTAACCTTTAGAGTTATTGCATTTAGACTTATTTGATTGTCATAGCACACCTTCAATAATAGGAAGTAAATATTGTTTGGTAATTGTAGATAACTTTTCTACATATGCATGGGTGTATTTCATGAAACATAGGGATGATACTTTAGAGATATTTGTAGGATTTAGTAAATGGGTTGAAAATGAGAAACACCTCAAGATCAACCGAAATAGGAGTGACCATGGTGAGGAGTTTGAAAATTTAAACTTCTCACAATTTTGTTTAGAAAATGGGTATAAACATGAATTTTCATGTCCAATAACCCCTCAACAAAATGGTGTGGTAGAAAGAAGAAATAGGGCATTACAAGAAGCTGTTGGATCGAGAGAACTGATAGAGGGGGGTGAATATCGGAAAGCGTTCGGATTTGAGATAGAGAAATTGCACAGCGGAAGATTAAAAACAAAAACACGCAAACACAGATATTTTTACTTGGTTCGGAGCCTAGGTCGACTCCTACTCCAAGGCCCACGGCCGTTGACCATTTTCTGCGGGCAATTCTATAAGTTCGCAAAACAGATTACAATATTGAATTACAGAATTAGTGCAGTAAGAAAAAGTAACTCTTCTTTTACCGACGTCCAATGTAGATTATCTTTTCGGAGCGTAGGGACGTCGTCGACTTGAGTTGGGAGGTTTCCGGAGCAGAGCGCGGGAGCAGAAGAGCGTAGAATCGTTGAATGAAGTGTTGTCTTGAGCCTTGGGGTCGAGGGCCCTTTATATAGCCCTTGGGCCCCCCCCCCCACGTGTCGGTCGATCCGGCATTTGCTCGGTCAGCTTCTGATCTCTTCGAATTTGGGATCAGCTTTGACCGGGGCACCCGGAACGCTCGAGGCGCCCGTATTGACCGGGTCAAGCTCTCATCTGTTGGCTTCGAGGGGAGCTGCTTCGGTAGTTGGTGCTGGGGGCGCCCACAGCATGCGCGGTGCTCGCGCGATGGGGGCGCCCGCAGCATGTGGGGCGCCCGCGCGATGGGGGCGCCTGGAGCATCCGGGGTGCCCCGACAGTCAACTGTCGAAGCGGTCTTTGCTCCTGTTGGTTGGTCTTCACCTTGGGGGCGCCCGGAACATCCGGGGCGCCCTGCTCAGCTTTTGCCTCACTCCTTTGAGGCTCTCTGAGCTGCAGTCACTCAGTCCTTCGGTCCTGCATCCAGGGTTAGTCCAAAAAGCAGTAACATATTAATTTTTATACATCCTTAGCTGTCTTGGTTCTGACTTTGGGCCTCCCAAATGGAGCCCTAGGTCGAACCGACGCCTACTGTTCCCTCGACGGGGAACGCGTCCTCACCTACTCCTCTCGGGAGAATGTACTTGATGCCAACCGCTCCTCTGGTTGGACTTTTGCCTAGCGGTCCTTCGTCAGGTCTTGGACACCGAGTTATCCTTCGCCCAGAGCCTAGCATTCCTTCGCTAGGGCTTCAGTCCCAAGCTGTCCTTCGCCTGGCGCCTGGCAGTCCTTCGCTAGGGCTTCAGTACCCTGGCATTCCTTCGCCAGTGCCTAGCAGTCCTTCGCTAGGACTTTTCCTGCACACTTGAGTAATATGTTAGATCACAAGTAAGACTTAACTTTTGAGCCCTGTTGCCATTATCAAACTCAGGTTCGACTTGGGTGCTTTCTGCACCAACAATCTCCCCCTTTTTGATTTATGGCAACCCTGGTTCAAAAAGTTAAGTTTAATCAAGGCATATAAAAATTACCTTTTGTTCCCTCCCCCTGGAAGGAATCTCCCCCTAGATTTTTCAAAAATTCGTGGGGTTTTCGACACTAAGTTCCAAGTTTAAAGTTTGGATTTTTACTTTAAAAAAAATACTTGTAGAGAATTTTTGAGTTCAAATACTTAGAAAATTTTGAATGCTTAAGTTTGTTTAGACAAATTTGAAAATTTAAGTTTAAGAAGGATTTTAAAACTTTAGTTTAAGTACCAACAATTTGAAAGTTTTAAGTTCATGGTACTTCAAAAAAGTTTTGAAAACTTTCAGTTTTAAAGTACTTCGTGAAGTTAACACAACCTAAGTTCTTCTGAAAACCTTAAGTATTTCTGAAAAACTTAAGTCCTTTTGAAAAAGTTTTGAAAAGTTTAAGTACTTAAAAGGTTTTGACAAGTTTAAAAAAAATTTGACAAGCTTAAGCAAAAAACTTCGTACTTTTTGAAAAACTTAGTACTTTTGAAAAGCTTAGTTAAGTACTTTTTGAATAAAGGATAGATTTTGAAATTTTGAGAGAAAAAAATATTCTACAAAAAAATTTTAAACTCTAAACTCTCTCCTTTCTTATCTCTCCCCCTTTGCCATATATCATAAACAGATAAATATAGCAGAAATTAAATTGCATAAAGGAAATAACTTTCATTAAGGAAAATATTTGCATGATTTTGCTGTACTGAACTAATTCATGATAAGACTTAAACCAAATCAGTTAATTTTCTCTTGTAGGGACCTGTCTAACCCAATTAGCTACTTACTAACTGTTATAAACAGTAGTTTTTGCTAGGGTTAGTAAAGTTAAGTGTTTTTGTTCAAGTTAGATTTTGTAAACTTGACACTTAACTTGATTGCTGTGTTAGTTGTATTTAGTGCCCCAATTACTGCAGATGCACTGACTTAAAGCATCTTGAATTAAGGCAAAGACCTAAGCATCTCAACCCTTTCTAGATTATTAATCAAAAGTACCCTAAGGTGCTTGTGAGATGCTGGCTTCTAAATCTATAGGTGCATGCAGTTCTAGGATTAGGGCCTAGGCTAAGTCCATTTGCGAAAAAGCCCTAGTTTTGAAAGGGGGTAGTTTTTGAAATAAAACCAAGTCGAAAAAGATTTAAAACAAACTGATTTTAAAAACAACAGTTTTTCAAAATTATATTTTTAGAAACTGATTTTTAAATCAAGTAAAGCCGTAAGAAAATCAAAAGTAGAGTTAACCTATTCTACAGAGCACAATCCTAACTGCCTTCTTAGTGAGCTGAACTCAGACTCAGGTAAGGGTTTTGTGAGTATATCAGCTAAGTTGGATTTAGAGTCTACATGCTTAAGTACTATTTCACCCCTGGCTACATGGTCTCTTACAAAGTGATGTTTGACTTCTATGTGTTTGGTTCTGGAATGTTGGATTGGGTTTTTAGTTAGATTAATTGAACTTATATTGTCAATAAATACTTGTGTTTGGGTGTAGTTAAGCTGGAAGTCCTTAAGAGTGTGCATCATCCATAAAAGTTGTGCTACACACTCTCCTAAGGCTACATACTCAGCTTCAGTTGTGGACAGAGCTACACAGTGTTGTTTTCTGCTGCACCAACTTACTAGACTATTTCCTAACAGTTGGCAGCTTCCACTTGTGCTCTTTCTATCTAATTTACAACCAGCATAGTCAGAATCTGAGTATCCTAACAGATTGAAGGTTGAGGTTCTAGGATACCAAATCCCTACATTTAGGGTGCCCTTTACATATCTTAGTATTCTTTTTATGGCTGCTAAGTGCGTTTTCTTAGCACAGGTTTGGCATCTAGCACACATCCCTACAGCAAAAAGAATGTCAGGTCTGCTGGTTGTAAGGTACAGTAGACTACCTATCATACTTCTATAGAGTTTAAGGTCAACTGGTTTACCATCAGGGTCACTGTCTATTTTTACATTAGTGGCCATGGGGGTACTTATGCTTTTAAAGTTATCCATTTTAAATTTCTTTACTAACTCTTTAGCATATTTGGATTGATGGACATATTTTCCATCCCTAGTTTGTTTAATTTGTAGGCCTAGGAAAAAGTTAAGTTTACCAACTAGGCTCATTTCAAATTCGTTTTCCATTATTTTAACAAATTCTTTTAGAAATTTCGAGTTGGTGGACCCAAAGATTATGTCATCTATGTAAATTTAGGCAATAAATATATCTTTTTCTAGGGTTTTAATAAATAAGGTTGAGTCAATTCGTCCTTGTTTAAATTCTTTAGAGATTAAGTAAGTTGATAAACGTTCATACCAGACCCTAGGTGCTTGTTTTAGTCTATATAATGCTTTAGTGAGTTTGAACACGTGGTCAGGTCTTTCTAAGTCCTTAAACCCAGGGGGTTGTCCTACATAAACTTCTTCTTTAATGAATCCATTCAAGAAGGCTGACTTTACATCCATTTGGTATAACTTAAATCCTTTATGGGATGCAAAGGCTAATAACATCTTAATGGACTCAAGTCTAGCTACTGGGGCATATGTTTCGTCGTAATCTAACCCTTCTACTTGGCTGAATCCTTTCGCTACTAAGCGGGCCTTATTTCTGACTATTTCTCCTTGATCATTCAATTTATTCCTAAAAACCCACTTAGTGTCAATGACGGATTTGCCCTCAGGTTTAGGTACTAATTCCCAGACTTGGTTTCTCTCAAATTGAGCTAGCTCTTCTTGCATAGCTATGATCCAATCAGGATCAGGTAGTGCTTCCTCTATAGTTTTGGGTTCAATTTTTGATATGATAGCTATTTGACTAAGGTTTCTATAGGAGGATCTAGTCCTGACTCCTAGAGTTGGATCACCCACAATTTGATCGATTGGGTGACTAAGTCTGGGTTTCTTGGTTCTTCTAGAACTTGGTTCAGCCTTAGGTCCGGCTGGTCGATTTGGTTCACTATTTGATTCGACTCTTTGAGCTGGTTCATTTGTTGGTTCGATAATTGGTTCAGTTGACTCATTAATTGGTTCAATAGTTAGTTCATTTAAGGGTTCAATTAAGGGTTCAATAATTTGTTCATTATTTTCTTGATCAGAATTTGATGAAGTTAGGTCTGGATTTTTAGATGTTGAGTTGATTTCTTCATCAAATATTAAGTTTGTTGTTTCTTCAATTTTCTTATTTTGTTTGTTGTAAACTCTATAGGCTCTACTTGTGGTTGAGTATCCTAGGAAGATACCTGGGGTTGACTTGGACTGAAATTTCCCTAAATAGTCTTTGGTGTTTAGGATATGGACTTTGCATCCAAAGACCCTTAGGTAGTGTAGATTTGGGAGTCTATGGTAGTACAGTTCATAGGGTGTTTTGTTGTGTCGCTTGTTAATCAGAACCCTATTTTGGATGTAACAAGCCGTACTAATCGCGTCTTCCCAATATTGGTTTGCTAAGTTAAATTCGTTGAGCATAGCCCTAGCGGCTTCCTGTAATGTTCTATTTCTTCTTTCGACTATCCCATTTTGTTGGGGGGTTCTAGGACATGAAAATTCATGTAAATACCCATTGACCTTACAGAATTCCTCGAACCGTTGATTTTCAAATTCTCCCCCGTGGTCACTCCTAAGTCTTTTAATTTTAGTATCGTTTTGATTTTCAATTAATTTACAGAATTCATTAAATAGGTTTAGGGTTTCATCTTTGGTTTTTAGAAACCTAACCCAGGTGAACCTAGAGTAATCATCAACTATTACTAAGCAGTATCGGTTCCCGCTTAGTGACTTGGCTCCATGTGAATCAAATAGGTCAAGGTGCAGGAGCTCAAGTGTGGTTTGAGTTAGGTCAGATTGGATTAGTTTGTGATTAGATTTGGTTTGTTTACCTTGATTACATGATTCACATATTAGGTTTTCATTGTTTTTAATTCTGGGGATACCTTTGATTAAGCCAAGTTGGGTGACTTTTGAGATAGTTCTCAGATTAGTATGACCTAATCTCCTATGCCAGAGGTTTGATAGTTCTAACTGAGTTAACATGCATTTGGGTACAAGGGGAAGGTTTATAGTATAAACATTATTTTTCCTAGTGCCCTTAAGCATGATTTCTGAGTCTTGTACGCTTCTAATCAGGCAGTTAGAATTGTTGAACGTGACTATATAACCAGAATCACATAACTGACTTATACTAAGCAAGTTAAAATTGAAGTTTTCAACCAAAAGAACTTTCTTAATAACAAAGTCAGATTTAAGTTCAATATTAGCTGACCCAATTACCTTTAAGGTAGCATTGTTGCCAAATGCCACTGAGCCTAGGTTCTTGAACTTGAGTTTGGTGAATTTCAATTTAACTCCAGTCATGTGTCTGGAGCAACCGCTATCCAATATCCATTGGTCCAAATCTTTATGTTCCTACACATAAAGAGTTTTGTTGATTTGGATCCAATTAGAGTCAGGAATAGCTTAAATTGATTTTCACTGACTAGTCTGTCTCACCCAAATCTAGGGTTCTCAATCACGTTAG
>JAGFNQ010000118.1:327754-448869 GCA_024364735.1 Boesenbergia rotunda
ACCAAGTTGAGGACTAGATTATGATGAGACTTATGCCCCCGTAGCTAGGTTAGAATCAATTAGAATTCTACTAGCCTATGCCGCTCACATGGTTTCACACTCCACCAAATGGATGTGAAGTCAACATTCCTTAATGGGATCATCAAGGAAGAGGTTTATGTAGAATAACCCCCCGGGTTTGAGGACCCTAACTATCCAAGACACGTTTACAAATTAAGAAAAGCCTTATATGGATTGAAACAAGCCCCGGCTTGGTATGAGAGCTTTCCTCATTTTTAGTGTCTAAGGGGTTTAGGAGAGGAATAATTGACCCTACATTGTTCATAAAATCTAAGGACAAGGACATATTTATGCCCAAGTCTATGTAGATGATATCATTTTTGGGTCAACAAATAATGACTTCCTACAAGAATTCATCAAGTGTATGGAAGATGAATTTGAGATGAGTCTTGTAGGAGAGTTAACCTTCTTTTTAGTCCTTCAAGTTAAGCAAACAAATGAAGGGACACATGTCTTTCAAACAAAATATGCTAAGGAGATGTTAAAGAAATTTGGTTTAGAAAATGCTAAGGTAGCATCTACACTCATAGGAACCAATGTTAAAATGGATAATGACATTGATGGGAAAATGGTAGACTCTAAGCAATATCGAAGCATGATTGGTAGCCTCCTATACCTAACCGCTAGTAGACCCGACATACTCTTTGCGGTAGGTATGTGTGCAAGGTACCAATCTTGTGCCAAAGAGTCCCATTTAGTTGTAGTCAAGAGGATCTTAAGGTATGTAAAAGGCACCCTCAATGTCGGACTTTGGTATCCTAGAACCCCTAATGTTGATCTAATTGGATACACCGACTCTGACTATGCGGGTTGTAAGCTAGATAGGAAGAGTACTAGTTGAGGGTGTCAATTTCTTGGGTCTTCCTTAGTTAGTTGGAGTAGTAGGAAACAACCATGCGTTGCCCTATCAACAACGATGGTGGAATATGTGACAATGGGTGGGTGTGTTTCCCAACTCCTTTGGATCATGCACACCTTAGAGGATTATGAGCTGCATTACACCAAGGTCAAAGTCTTGTGTGATAATGTAAGTACAATCAATTTGACCAAAAATCCGGTTCACCATTCTAGGACAAAACACATTGAAGTGAAACATCACTTCATTAGAGACCATGTGGCAAGGGGAGACATAGAGCTACACTATGTTGAATCAAAGTCAAACCTAGCCGACATCTTTACCAAGCCTCTTCCCGAATCAGAGTTTACATCCTTAAGAAGAGGTCTTGGAATGTGTTTTGTGGAAGTTTAGGATGAACTTGGTGATATTAGTCTTGAAAAAAGGTGCTTGATCCATTAGGGTGATACATTTGGCTCACTTGTGCTTGTGGCACATTGTTGGACCATTAAAAGTATCAAAATATGAAAACTAGACCAACTATGAGGAAGGCAAGTGTTTAATCAATGGACACTTTGCCCAACGATCATAGTTGTACATTTTAAACCCTTGAAAACTATTTTATGTTTTATATACTTTGCCATGTTTTTAAAAGTCACATGATTGCAAAATTGGATTCAATGTTTGATACAAAATGTAGTGGTTTTCAAAACTATTGGATTTTTATCAAAAGTCATGCACGTTTGAAATTTATATGGCTAATATTTTCCCCTGATAGAGTATATCATTTCAAAAATGTATTCAAAATTTTACAATTTTTGGAATTTTCTAAAATTTTCTGGGGTTTCTGAAATTCGGCAGAAATGTTGAAAAATTAGACTGATGGCGTATCAGTCGACTGCCCCATGGGCAGTCGACTAGCACAACCAATTTCAGCTACTGGGAGAAATTTCAGAAATCCAACTTTCTCACACTTGATGCCATAGGGTTTGGTTGCTTGAGGAAATCATTTTGAAGGTGTCAAAGGAGGAGAATGGGTGGTTTAAGTTTGAATTTTGACTTAAAATGGATGGTTTTAGGTATTTTGTCTAACTTAGACCTTGAAAGGTTAAAAATGGGGAGAAGACATGGATTAAGGGGGAGGTACTTCTTAGTATGTCTTATATTTTTAATGTTGTTGTTGTTATGTGGAAACTTAATTTGAATTATGATTGAAATTGAAAATTGTGAGAAGACATAGGTTAAGGGGGAGGTTACCCTTAGGGTTACTATGTCTCATGCTTTTTCAATTGCTATCTTTTGCTATTGTTTATTGTGGCTGTTATTTATCTCTAACTTAAACATATTGCCACGCATCAAAAAGGGGGAGATTGTTGAGGCAATCAACCCTTAAATGATTGGAAGATCATGGTTTTGATGTGTGTGGTTGAATATGTTTAAGGTTAGAGTGTTATGTTGTATTTGATGTGTGTGATTGAGTTTGCAGGACTTGGAGAATCACACATGATGGACATATCCGAGGGACGAGAGCCAAGGGAGGAGAGCTCCAAGGGAAAGCAAGGAAGTGGACTTCAAGGGCACACGTGAAGGGTGGCATGGAGGCAAGTCAAGGGAAGACTTGCGTGCGCATCTGAGGGACGATAGCCAGAGGAAGATGACTTCAAGAGGCAAGCCAAGGGAGCAGACCTGAAGGCATATGCGAAGGAGAAGGTCCAAAGTGGCTGGAGCTGAGCTGTGAGGCAGGGCTGTCGACTGCCATTTGGGCAGTCGACTGCCAAAACCCACAGAAAGTTTGCGGCCTCGGACCAGTCGACTGCCCTTGGGGCAGTCGACTGGTATACTCCGAAAACTAGCCATTGGCTAGCAATTAATGCTAGACCAGTCGACTGCCCTTGGGGCAGTCGACTGGTGCGGGGCTGGAAAGACTGCGATCTGTCCTGTTCACCTATAAAAGGAGCACCTTTTTGCAGGTGCACAGCACGGTTCCGTACTGTGTCGAAGTACTGCTCGTCTGTAGAGTGATTCTTGCTTCCTCTCTCATATTTCTGCATCTGTAAAGAGGAAGATCTTGCTGTAAAGGTTTCTCCACCTTAAGGAGACTTTTCGATAGTGAAAAGTGGTGCTCGCGGCGTGGATCCTTGGACTAGTCACCCATCTGGGTGGATTCCAAGTAAACGATAAGTGTTAGCATTGTTTTAATTCCTTTGCATATAATTTCCGCTGCGCTAACAATTCTGTAGAGATCCAAGATCCGAAAAAGTGCATTCACCCCCCTCTGCACGCCTTAAATGATCCTTCAGACAACACTGGTTGTAATCCATACTTGCATTAAATTCTATTTATATTATTGTATGGAACTAACCCTTGTTGCAGCTGAGATATTGTACCAGTTGGACTAGGGAACCTGAATGGGACTCAGGCACCTGGGAGCTGGCAGCCGGTGGCTGAGATGGTGCAACTGTCGAGAGTGCTGAGTGGAGGAGCCACGATGGCACTCAGGCGCTTGAAAGGGATTAGTGTGCCTGAGCCAAGATAGAGTTTGACTGCGCAGTAGATAGAGTTGCCACCCGAGACGCTGTGACTAGGGTGCCTGAAAGGCTACTATATAAAGGGGTCGAGGCGGCACCCAGAACATAAATTCATACTCTATGATCAGTCTTTTTTTTTTGTGTGCTACGTGATTAAAGTGTCAACAATGCTGAACTGTAATCCGACACTCTGAGCCAAGAAATTCAACTCATTCAAGGAGTTCGATATATTTTCTTTAATTTTTGCACACTAAAGTAATGTAATTTGTACATTCATTTGACTATTAGTGATTGCCCAATGCAAACGATCAAGGATTGTGGGCCTTGCAGTAGGAGCCAATTAAGACTCCAAAGAAAGTAAAACTGACTTGTGTTAGCGTGCATGTTTTGTTTTCTGCTGCGTACTCGATTGTTTTAAAATCTGAAGTTTTGATAAGCGATATTCACCCCCCCCTCTATCGCTCATCTCGATCCTACAATAGGAAATCCTTATTTGTTTTGTTAGATGCATTAATTTTATCTTTTAAATATAGGTTAACACTATGATTTGATTGAACCATGTGTTAGATTCAAGTTTAACAATTAGTAATTTGAAACTAGATTTCAATAATTAGCTTCCATGTCTTGGCGAGGCACGAGGGCCTTCTTAGTTATCGGAGCAACGACCCTTTCCTAGACAAAGCCTTTTAAAGAAATTCTATTTCAAGATTACTCTTTGAGAAACCCTAGACTAACTAGTTATCGGGTCTACTTAGTTATCGGATGAAGCGAGGTAGCTCCGGCTAGTTCCATCGGACTAAAAAGACCAAATAGGGTATGCCTTTCCCTACTTGACTAGGCAGGCTTCCCTAACGTACTATTATCTCACCCCAACCTAATACTAGATTGTACAAGTTTCAATCAAGTAGATCCTTATCTAACCATTTCTAACCTAAGCATGGCATTTTTGCAGAAAGTTAATAAACAAACATCAAGCAAAAATTCAGTAAAACATGCAAAAGATTATCTAACTATGTATATAGTTTTTCTATGGGCTCCCCCTGGACTGAAGCCTCGATATTTATTATCTAAGATGTGAATCTTTTCCTTGGGGATCCAATACTGATTTGATCCAGCATGATTAAACTAACAAAATTTTGGGACCCATGCTTGGACTCAAGTTCAAGTTTGGTTCAAAACAGAATAGTAGGATCTGTAATACGAGTTGGTTTGGTAACCAAGTCCGGATTGGTTTAGAACGGACTTCAATTTTCCAAGAATTATGTCATGATTTTTGGAACCTGAAGTAAATCATTCCAATGCAACTCAAGGTTCCTTCACTTGAGTTTTCAAGTAGGATTTCTCTTTCTCAAGTTTTTGGACTTGAGTTGAGGATCCTTCCTGAACTGACTCAGTTAAGGATCTTGAGTTGACCTCCTACATAAGGACTTTGACTTCCTATCGAAGAGATTCAACCCGAACGTTGGTTTTGGCCAACTTGCGAGACAGATATGAAATTAAATCATATAGTTGGGATTCTAGATAACCTCTTACCGTGATTTGTCTATCTTCCGATATTGATAGTTTCCCGGTTCCTCCGCTATCTTTCGGTTCTAACTTTGACTCGGTGTCGAGTTCTTCCAAGGCCGTTAGTGCGAGAAGGTTGTGTTGGATAGCTTGGCGGGTTTCCTAAGCGAACACTTGGCCGTCCATGGGAAACCTCTCCATATCTACGGATTAAAAAATTTAATCCGAATGGAGACCTATCTCCCAAACGACCGTTTCGTCGCTGTACTAATTGATTCGAGTTACAACATGGACAAACATGATGTTCAAGCCATGTAACTCGCCTAACCAATTAGTCGCAAAAAAGACGACGAGTAGATCGCCAGTTTTTATGTTTATTATCGGGGTCCAAAATAATTAATTATCTTCATTAATTAACAAATAATTATGAGCAAGATAATTAATAAAAACCACATGAAATGATAGAAATCAAAGGAGCCATCAGAGAAAATATACCTCTCGTTACCTTATGACTTCTATTGTATGACCCTCCCCTCTTGGACGTTGTGTGGGCGACGATCTACCAAGAACCGGAATCACCAAGGCGCCAACCTTCTTCCTCAAGCTTGACCGAAAATCCTAACACCTATATTGTGTTGCGCTGGCCACCATCACCATTTCCTTGCTCCCGCCGGCCTTCACCTTGCTCCAAAGGATCGCCGGCCACAAGAGGTGATGCAAAAGAAGAAGTAGAAGACTCTTCTCCACAAGCCAATCCAAACCGCACCCTCCTTCGTTCTTTCTTCTCGCCGTTGGCGCCTTGCAACTTGGTTGCACCGCCGCCCCACCTCCTCCTCTCCACAACCTGCTATCGTGAGGTCTAGGGAATAAGGAAGAAAAGGATGATGAGAAGAGGAAGAAGAGATGAGCTTCTTCCTTCCCTTCTCCTTGCGCTACTTCCTTTCATTCCCATTGCCACCCACCAGCCATAACTTGACCTAGGAGAGAGAGAGAGGATGAGAGAAGAGAGAATAGAGAGGCTCTAGGGTTGATTTGGATGAATTGTTTTTTCGTTTCATGACTCCATGGGGTATTTATAGGGCTACAATAGGGACCATGAAGAGGAGTTGGGTCTTGGCCTACTAATGGATCTAAATCCGATCCATTAATGAAGAACCATTCCACTAAAGACTCTTCATTGAACTACCTCACCAACCGTCATATTTACATATGGGCTCCGCCTATTATGAGTAAAATTTCTCCCCGTGTTTAAGATATCGAATGCCCGTTGATTAATTTAAATTATTGATAATTTTAATTAATCAACATCTAACTCCTTGATTAGTACCACTCATCCTTATCATCATGATGGACTAAGTCCACCTGTAGGATTTAACATGATGACCTTATGAGCTTATCAAGGGGAATCACCATCCCGACTCACCAGGACACGGTTTCTATCTATAATCCATATAAATAATATTATTTCCTAATTTACCGGGCCTATCGATTTAACAGAATAAATCTCGCTCATTGGTAAATCAAAGAAATAAATACTAAGTACATGTGCCCATTATTATATCGGGATTCAGAGCATGTACTCCATAATATACTGAGGTCCGATCCAATTATAAAGCTAGTATAAATCGGATCACCTCTATGTCGGTCATGCTCAATACACACAAAGTGCACTAGTATAATTCTATGGTCAAGACAAACTAACACCAAATTACACTACAACCATCCCGATGGTTTATCCAACTCCATCTCAATTGTGAGCCTCTACTTATACTCTATAAGGAACTAATAAGATGATCTTCCAAATGACACCATACACTATGTTATTTACAGTGTAAAATATTAGACATTTTGCACATACTAATATAAACATGCAATCAGTGATCTTGTGATTCTCTTTCAAAATGTAGATGTTCATACAGATAAGGCAAGGCTTTTAGTATACATCCCAACAATCTCCCACTTATACTCAAAGACTCTGCTATCCTCACTATGTCATACATCTGACTCCCATATCCTCCACATGCTGATCAAAAGCTCTCGCCGGAAGGGCCTTAGTGAAAGGATCCGCCAAGTTGTCCTTTGATTCAATCTTGGCGACAGCAACTTCTCCTCGCTTAACAATTTCTCGTATCAGGTGATACTTGTGCTCTATGTGTTTACTTGCCTTATGGACTCATGGTTCCTTCAAGCTTGCAACTGCACCACTAATATCATAATAAATTGTGATAGATCTAGGCAAACCAGGAATCACATCCAAGTTCATCATAAAGTTCCTGAGCCATATAGCTTCCTTGGCCGCCTCTGAGGCTGCCACATACTTAGCTTCCATGATGGAATCTGCCACACATTTCTGCTTAACACTGCTCCAAATTATGGTTGCACCTCCTAAAGTAAACTCATACCCCGAGGTAGACTTACTTTTGTCGCTATCCGATTGGAAATCTGAATCCGTATAACCCATAGGGAGTAATTGGTATGCCCGGTAAACCAGCATATAATCCCTAGTCCTTCTCAGGTACTTCAATATATGCTTTACCGCAGTCCAATGTCCCTGTCCAGGGTTACTCTGATATCTGCTTACCATGCCCACGGCAAAGCAGATATCCGATTTCGTATACAGCATAACATACATGAGGCTTCCTACAACCGATGCATAAGGAACCGCCTTCATCTCCTCTATCTCCTTTGATGTTTTAGGACACATCTCTTTAGATAGAGGAACACCATGCCTAAAAGGTAGAAAACCTTTCTTGGAGTTTACCATGCTAAAATGAGCTAGGACAGTGTCTATGTCTGAAGCTTGGGATAAGCACAACATCCTTTTCTGGCGATCCCTTATAACCTTGATCCCAAGGATCTGTCCCGCTTCTCCCAAATCCTTCATGTCAAACTATTTGGATAACCATACCCTTACATCTGATAACACTTTGACATTGTTGCCAATCAGCAAAATATCATCTACGTCTAGTACAAGAAATACCACTACGTTTCATCACATCTCTTATATACACATAACCCATCCGGACTTTGAATGAATCCATATGACTGGATTACCTCATCAAAGTGGATGTTCCAAGATTTCGAAGCTTGCATCAATCCATAGATGGACCGATTAAGCGTACACACAAGATGCTCTTTGCCCTTCGCAATGAATCTCTCTGGTTGCTTCATGTAGATGGTCATCTCAAGACTTCCGTTAGGAAAGTTGTCTTGGTATCCATCTTTCATACCTCATAATCCATATGAGCGGCAATAGATAAGAGAATCCGGATAGACTTAAGCATGGCTACCGACGAAAAGGTCTCTTCATAATTGATACCCTCTTTCTGAGTATACCCTTTCGCAACAAGCCTAGCTTTGAAGGTCTCACCTTCCCATCTGATCCTCTCTTTCTATTGTAGATCCACTTGCATCCAAAGGCTTTTACACCATTGGGTGGTTCTACTAGTTCCCATACGTGATTAGAATCCATAGATTCTATCTCAGAATTCATTGCCCTTTACCAAGAATTCGCATCTCTATCTTGGAGTGCCTCGTCATCGGTCCTGGGATTCAGTTAATGTTCGACAGGGGCCATGTTTGAAGACTCTCCCAAGAACATGAATCTTTCAGGTTGTCTAACAACCCTCCCACTACGATAAGGTACCACCTGTGTATCTTCTGTGACACGCGGTGTAGTGACTTGTGGTATATCCTCTTGTACTGTTGGTACTAAGGTTGAAACGTCCCCTCTTAATTCCTCAAGAATAAGTCTACTCATGGGCTTGAAGTTTATCACATAGTCTTCCTCTATGAATCGGGCATTCGTGCTGACGATTACCCTCTGATCCTTAGGACTATAGAATAAACCACCTTTCGTCCCTCTAGGATAGCCTACGAATAAGAGCACTTCTGTACAAGATTCCAACTTATCAGTATCTCCCTTCAACACATGTGCTGGACTATCCCAAATTCAAATATGTCATTGAATAGGCTTTCGCCCAGTCCATAATTTTGTGGGAGTAGAGGGTACTGACTTAGATGATACCAAGTTCTGTATATATGATGTTGTTTATAGAGCATATCCCTATAACGAATCTGGCAACTCGGAGTAGTTCATCATTGACCTAACCATCTCCATAAGAGTCCTATTCCTTCTCCTTGATACACCATTCTGTTGGGGCATACCGGGTGTAGACAATTAGGATTGAATCCCAGCCTCCGATAAGTAGCTCCTAAACTCTCCCAAGAGGTATTCGCCACCACTATCTGATCGTAGTGCTGGGGCAATCGACCCAAGTATGATCAGAAGGGCCATGGTTTTGATGTGTGTGTGCCAATTTGGTTATGTTAGGGTGTTATGTTGTTTTGATATGTGTGATTGAGTTTTGCAGGACTTGGCGAGTCACACATGGAGTACGCATCTGAGGGACGAGAGCCGAGGGAAGAAGACTCCAAGGGCAAGCCGGGGGAAGTGGACTTCAAAGGGCATACGTGAAGGATGACATGAAGGCAAGCCGAGGGCTTGTGTGCGCATCCGAGGGATGACAGCCGGTGGAAGAGGACTTCAAGGGGAAAGCCATGGGAGTGGACATGAAGGCATACGTGAAGGGTGGACTTCGAACTGAGGGAGAGTGAAAATGTAAGGTGGGCAGTCGACTGACGATGGATCAGTCGACTGCCAGTGGGGCACTCGAACTCACAGAAAGATCAGTCGACTGGTCCAGGACCAGTCGACTGATCAGGTCAAAAACTAGTCGTTGGGCTAGCCATTGGCTAGTTGTTGCGATGGGATCAGTCGACTGCCCTGGGGACAGTCGACTGGTATCGGGTTGGACAACATAAGGAGTTGTCCTCTACTCTATTTAAAGGGAGATTTTTGAGCAGGTCAAGGTTACGGTTCTGGTCTGTAGAATTGTGTCCCAGTGCTCAAAGTCTCCAACTTTTTCTCTCACTTTCATTTCAACTTTGTAATGAGGAAGAGTGTCATTTGTGAAGGTTTCTCCACCTTGAATGAGACATTCATAGTGGAGCTCGTGCGTGTGGTATGGATCCTTGGACTAGTCACCTCTTTGAGGTGGATACCAAGTAAAACAGGGAGTTAGCATTGTTTTTTCTATTTTTTTGATTTTGTTTTGTGTTTAGCTAACATCTTTGTAGACAATATCGAAAGGAAGCTATTCACCCCCCCCCTCTAGCCTGATGCCATGATCCTAACAAGTGTATCAGAGCAAGGTTCATTTCGGAAGAACTCACCGTCGACCGGAGCATCAAAATGGTGTTTCAAGAGGGTTATAGCACCGTGCGGCCACCTTTCTTTGACGACAATGATTTCGCATATTGAAAAGGTAGGATGGAGTATTATCTTATGAAAGACATTGAATATTGGTGTAGCATTTTAGATGGATTCGAAATACCAATGAATAAGTGGGGAGAGCCTCTACCTATCAAAAATTGGACAAAAGAGATGTTAAAGAAGGCCCAAGAGAATGCAATGGCTACAACGACTCTTCAATATGGACTCTCAAAAGAACAATTGAACAAGGTGGGACCGTTCAAGACCGCGAAGGAGCTTTGGGTGAAGCTCATTGAGCTAAATGAAGGATCGAATGAATCAAGGAGGGCCAAGAAGGATCTCTTGGTGGTACAACTCCAATCTCTCACCATGAAGGCGAATGAAACTGTTAGCCAATTACACAGTAGGGTTAAAGAGATCATCAACGAACTTCATGTCATAGGTGAGAAGGTGGAAAATAGGGATCTTGTGAGGTATGTACTTCAATCCTTCCCTAGAACCACTTTATGGGCTTCAATGGTTGATGTCTATAAAGTCTCTAGGGACCTTGCTTTAGTTAAGCTTGATGACTTTTTTTGTGAATTTGAATTGCATGAACAAGCTAATTTGTCTACTAAAGAGAAAGGTGTAACTTTTGTTGTAGAGAAAGAAATAAAGAAGAAGAAGGAAAAGAAAAAGGTTGTCTACTCATCATCCGATTCGGAAGAATCAAGTGCCTCCATGGATAGCGACCAAGAGGCATATATGGTAAGAAAAATGAGAAAAGTCTTTAAAAATTTTTCTAACAAATCTTATAGTAGGAAAAGCTCAAAAGGAAAGGGCAAGGCAAGAGAGGTCATTTGCTACAATTGACAAAAGGAAGGCACATGTGGAATGATTGTCCACTCTTGAAGAAGGAGGAGAAAAAGAAGGATGAGAAGAAGAAATCAAAGGAAAAAGGGAAGAAGACCACAAGTCTAAAGGCCACATGGGATGATCCGTCATCATCAGAGGAGGAAGAGAACCATGTGTCTCATTTTGCATTGATGGGAGTGGACAACCTAGAGTCATCCGAAGATGAGAGGAGCTCAAGTAGCGAAGATGAAGGGAGCTCAAGTGAAGGGGGAGGCTCATCTTCGGAATCGGACGTCTCGGTAAGTGAGGTATACAACTTACCCACTTCTACTCTTGTAAAAATAATTTGTAGCACTAATGATGATTTGGTTAAGGCTAGAAAGAAGATTAAGGATTTGAAAAATAAAATTTCCATGCTAAAGTTAGAATCCATGAAAATTAAGGACAATGTGCATGTTTCTTCTTCCATTTCAAATGACTCATTTCTAGAAAAGAAAAATAAGGAGTTAAGGGAAAAGGTAGAAAATCTAACCAAGGCCCGTGGGAAGTTTTAAATCGGCTCGAAGAACCTTGACATGATTATTAATAGTCAAAGAGCTGTGTATAACAAGGCCGGGATAGGGTATAGACCCAAAACCAAGGAAGTGACATTTGTTTCTCTTATGGGAAGGAAGGGTGCCCCTAGGAAGCAAAGTGTTAGAGGAAATGTTAAGAAGGCATGGGTATCTAAGAAATACATAAATGATGTTTGTGGATCTAGCATTTGGGTACCAAAAGATTGTGGTTTTCGTGTTGTTTAGATAAAGGAGAAGAAGGGCTAAAAAATGTGGATAGTGGATAGTGCGTGCTCGAGGCATGTGACCGATTATATAAGCAAATTCTCCACCATTAGCTATCTAAGAGAAGGAACGGTGTCTTTCGGGAATAGTGGAAAACTCAAGATAATAGGTAGAGGCACAATTAAGGTATCTCCTACAATCACAATTCATAAAGTGCTTCTAATTAAGGACATGGAATTTAACTTCCTTAGTGTGAGTCAACTATGTGATGCCAGATATAGAGTGGAGTTTCATGCAAGAAAATGATTGATTAGACACAATGGCTTCGAAAATATTATGTTAGAAGGATATAGGAAAGCAAATCTTTATTATCTTAATCTCTCTTATGCTTCTAACATTTCTACCAAGTGTCTCATGTCCAAAGAAGAAGAAGGATAGCTATGGCATCAGAGACTTGGTCATATCAACATGAGGAACATATCAAGAGTGGCCAAGATGGAATTGGTGAAAGGACTACCGATGATCAAGTATGAAAAGAACAAAATGTGTGATGCATGCCAAGAGGGTAAGCAATCTAAGTCATCACATAAAGGTAAATCCTTAACTAGTACTTCTCTACCTTCAGAGTTATTGCATTTGGATTTATTTGATTGTCATAGTATTCCTTCAATAGTAAGAATTAAATATTGCTTGGTAATTGTCAATGATTTTTCTAGATATACTTGGGTGTATTTCATGAGACATAAGGATGAGACTCTAGAGATATTTGTAGGCTTTAGTAAACGGGTTGAAAATGAGAAACATCTCAAAATCAACCGAATTAGAAGTGATCATGGTGGAGAGTTTGAAAATTCAAACTTCTCTGATTTTTGTCTAGAGAATGGGTACAAACATGAATTTTCATGTCTAAGAACCCACAAAAAAATGGTGTCGTAGAAAGAAGGAATAGGGTTTTACAAGAAGCGGCTAGGACTATGCTTAATGCTTGTAACGACTCGGAAAATTTTCTCAATATTTTCTTTAAAATATTGATCATGTCTAGATAGTGTTTGAGGGACCTAGGGATACTAGTATGAAGTTTAGCCTAGTTATCCATGATTTTCCTATTTAAATTGAGAAGCTAAGTACTAGTGAGCCTTATATGGGCTCCAAAAATGGGTTTTAATTAGGTAGAATTTAATATAAATATAAAAGAATTTTAATTAGGAATATTAGCATGATTATGGGTGAGTTTTAGGGAATTTTCGAAAATAAGGGAAAATGAAATAAAAAGAAAATAAAAATAAAGTGCATGCACCAAGGATTGAACCTTGGACCTAGTCTACAACCATGCATGCACTAACCAATTCACCTAGCAAGGGAGTGCTATTAGAAGAGGATGGGAAATTGTAGATAAGTGGGAAAGAAGATGAAGGGACATAAGAAAATTGAAGAGACACCATTAAAGAGGTGCTTGCCTCTTTACTCACCATAAAAGACCATTACTCACCATAAAAGACCATGAAGAGGAGGAAATGCTTAAGGCATTTCGACCAAGAAAACTTTCCCCTTTCTCTCCACCAAACTCTTCTCCTTTCTCCTCTTCCTCACCGAAATCCTTGGTCCCCTTGCTACCATTTTCAAGTCCTTCACCTCCTAGAGAAAACCAGACCAAAAGAAGAGAAGAACAAGAGTGCTAGAGTTTAAGAGGTCTTTTCTTCTCCAAAATTTAGAGATCTTTTGGGAACATAAGCACAAGTGGTAAGACTCCCTCACCTGCAACATAATGGCTTTTTATGTGTTTTTTTAATGATTTTTATGTTTGCTTGTGATGTTGGGTGAAAGAAAATGGAAGAAAACCTTGAACGAAGTTTTGGCCATAAAGGGGTACCCCCCCTTTTCTATGTCCAAAAACTTAAAGGAAGAGTTCATGAAATTGTTACTACCTTTTTTTAATGAATACATGGTGTTTGAATGCCCTCCATGATGTAAAGAACTTGGAAGAATTCGGCCAAGTCATGAAATGGAGAAATGTTGATGCATGAAGTAGGCTATTGTTCTAATGATTGTTTCCTTGCTATATAAATGTTTTAGGCCAAGAAATTTTGTGGAATCTATGCTAAGGGACCTCTGTAACATTCGGACAAGGGACCTTAAATTATGCCTTAAAAAAGATTTTTATAGACCTTCATGAAGTTATAGTTAAATCAAGTGATATGCATGTGATTGTGTGTTTTATTTCATGATGGAAATAATTTATACCTTAGGGTCAGTACCTTATCTAAGTTGTTGAGCCTAAACTCATGCTTCATACTATGAATTGATGTTTAGAAAAATGTTACATGTACACATATGCATGATAATCCAAGTAGAACTTTAGATCATACACCTAGACTAGTGTTTGGTGAAGTACAAACTACTTTTGCACTTGTGAATGAATTCTTATGAAAAATATGCTTTTATTCCCATGTTATGTGAATGATTATGCTATGAAATCCCTACTATGAGTTTCGATAAATTACAAGAATAAGGGTCAAGAATAGGTTCGAGTACAAAGCATGCCTCTAAACTAGTGTTTAATGAAGCCTAGACTACCTTTATGCTTGTATATGACCTTAATGGTAAAATATGTTTTTGTTTACATGTTATATGAACTTTTATACCATGTTATACATACTGTGAATTTTGGCCAATTACTAGAATAAAGGCTAAGAATAAGTTCAAGTACAATTCATGCACCTAAACTAGTGTTTAGTGAAGTCTAGACTACCAGTGTACTTGTAAATGACCTCTTATGTAATGTATGTTTTTATTTCCATGATTATATGACTCTTATGCTATGATATCCTTGCTAAGAAGTTTTGGCCAACATGTATTAAGATGAGAAAAGAAATATTAAACTAACATATTACCTTAATTAAGACAAGCATGTTATAAGTATGATGTATTGATGAAACTAGCATGATGGTTGCTTCACTTATATGTGTTAAAAGAAAGGTCCTTCCATGTCTTGATATTTATGCTAATAATTATGCCATGAAAGTATGCCTATGTTTATGAATGATTGAATGCCTATAGTACATGCAATATGAAAGAAAGAAAGAATGCATGTTCTATATATGAAAGTATGCTTATGATTATGAATGATTGAATGTCTATAGTACATGCAATATGAAAGAAAGAAAGAATGCATGTTCTATATATGAAAGTATGCTTATGATTATGAATGATTGAATGTCTATAGTACATGCAATATGAAAGAAAGAAAGAAAGAAAGAAAGGAATGCATGTTCTATATGAAAGAAAGAAAGAAAAGAAAAGAATGCATATATGTATTTTACTTTAAAGAATGGCTTGTACCGGGTCTTGAAAAAGATCCACGGTTCTGGACTACCGAAGTTGTCCCTAGGCTGAAAGATAGTAAGCCTAGAATGTAGACCCCTGTAGGTCGGGATTAGCTACCTCGCATCCTACATAGGGGTGTGCGCGCAAAAGAAAGAATGGGTACAAAGCCGGGGACCCCAAAGAAGATGATGTATATGATTTTAAAGTATTATTTACTATGTTTTCTAAAGAGGATCCTAAATGTTTTTACAATGCATATGTTCTATGTTTATATGCCTTATGTATTTTTATGCTATGCATAAGATGATATATGTCTCTCAAATGCATGTGACGTATGGATTTAGTGAGTAGGAAAGAGCTTACTAAGTTTCATACTTATAGTTTGTTTGCTTATGTTGCAGATCAACATAGAAATTACTAAAGAAAGGGAAGCTGCAGGAAGGGCTAACGTGTGTGGTGGTGACTTGACTGATCGATCCACTTTAGTGCTATCTACAAACTTAGTTCTTATTTCTAATAAGACATATGTTGATACTTTATGCATGATACTTGCTAGATCTTTTGGAGGTTATTTAAGTATGGATGTTATTAGATGTTATATGATGTTATTACTTCTTTATCGTTGCACATGCTTTTAGTTATGTTTTATTTCCACTGCAATGTTAGATTCATACGCAATGATATAAATAAGTATGAAAAAGAAAAAAAAAGGTTTAAAGGTAACGCGCCGCCTAACGATAAGGGGCGGGCGTTACAATGCTTACTCCCAACCTAGTTATTTTGGGCGGAAGCGGTAAATACCGCTTGCTACATCCAAAACCAGGTTTTAATTCATAGATTTTTAGGAAAAATACCTTTTGAAATGTGGAATGAGAGAATTCCTCAAATATGTTGGGACCGGTAGACAAGCTAGAGGGGGGGGTAATTAGCTCCGATTTGCTTGTAGATGATTTGTCACGGCGGAAGACTTCAAGCAATGCTAACAATTTGGATTTTACTTGGTATCCACCCCGGCCGGGTGACTAATCCAAGGATCCACTCTCCTCACTCTCTCATACACTATGAAATATCTTCTTCTTGAGGTGGAGAAACCTCTTACAAGCTTTCACAAAGATACAACAAGATTACAAAGCAAAATACAAATGAAATCTTACAAATTTACAATGAATAAACTCTCTTTGCTTTCCTTGCTATCTTCAAGCTTGTGATTTCCTCTGGAACCTTGGAAATGCAGCAGCAATATCCTCCAAGGCTTCCCTTGAAATGGCACTGATGAAGGAGAAGAAGGGGAGAAGAGCTGTGGCTCAAAACCTGCGCGAAAACCCTTATACCCAACGCCTAGGGTTTCTGAATCGATTACCCAATCGATTACCACGTCACACTTAGCCATTCAACGGCTAGTTTTCGAACTGTAATCGATTAGCCAATCGATTACCAGTGCCCTGAATCGATTACCCAATCGATTCAGAGCCTTTCTGTTCTCTCGCACAAACCTCAGTGATCGATTACCCCAATCGATCAAGAGACACCTTAATCGATTGACCAATCGATTAAGGGAAGGCGGAATCGATTACCCAATTGATTCAGCCACCTTCTATTCTTGCAACAAACTCTCTTAATCGATTCCCCAATCGATTAAGTCCGACCTAACTTGTGCTCAAAAGTCTAGGCTTCCCTACCAAGTGTCTGGTCAACCCCTTTGACCAGCTTGGATTTCTTCTGCCTAGTTCCCAACTAGGACTTAACCTGATTCCGCACTAGGTTTGCCTAACCCTCGAGTTAGGTCTAGTCTCTTGGTTGACTTCCACCTTGCAGCATGTGATCTCCCCGATCCACCTGGACTTCACCGAGCCCCACTAGGCCTTTTCCCATGCCAGCGTACGATCTCCCCGATCCACCTGGACTTCACCTAGTCCCACTAGGTGTGCCTAGTCCCACTAGGTCTTTTTCGATGCCAACGTGCGATCTCCCCAATCCACCTGGACTTCACCTAGTCCCACTAGGTGTGCCTAGTCCCACTAGGCCTTTTTAGTCAAGCCTCCAGTCAGCCTTGACCCACTTGACATCATACGATATTCAAACATCATATGACATTCAAACATCATTATCAAACATCGAAATATCCAAACTTAAGCTCACCAAGCTTACCAGACTTAAGCTCACCCGAGCCTAGTCAAACTAGGTCAACCTTGACCTAACCAAGATTGCACAAACAAAATACACTACTTTAGAGTTTTTACGTGTAAGGTCTATATTTTGAACACTAAGGATGATCTAAGAATGTTTGAGTCTAAGACGGATGAAGGGATCTTAGTTGGATATTCATCTACTAGTAGAGGGTATAGAGTGTATAATAAGAGGACTAGAGTGATTGAGGAATCTTCCAATGTGGATTTTTATGAGTCTACTAGCACTTACCCTAGGAAGTCCTCCATTGACAAGGATATAGAAGAAAATCAAAACATTACCCAAGAAATGCAAGACTTACATTTAGGGGGTATTGATTAAGGGGGATGGAGAAGTGCATTTGAAGATGAAAGAGACAATGATAGTCATGTGGTAAATGAGCCTATAACCTCTAGGACTCTAAGACAACATCAAGATCATCCTATTGACCAAATAGTTACAGATGTTACCCAAGGAGTAAGGACAAGATCTTACTTTAGAGATCATGCTAGTTAAGTTGCCTTAATTTCACAACTAGAGCCAAAATCAATTAATGAAGCCTTAGGTGATGTGGATTGGATTCTAGCCATGCAAGAAGAGTTGAATCAATTTAAAAGAAGTGGAGTGTGGGAGTTAGTTCCTAGACCCAATGATAGTACCATTGTCACCACAAGATGGGTCTTTAGGAACAAATTGGATGATCAAAGGAAAATTACTAGAAACAAGGATAGGTTAGTAGTAAGGGGCTTTAATCAAGTTAAGGGTCTTGACTATGATGAGACATATGCTCCCGTAGCTAGATTAGAGTCCATCCGGATTTTATTAGCATATGTTGCTCACATGGGTTTCAAACTTCATCAAATGGATGTGAAATCGACATTTCTTAATGGGGTCATTAAAGAGGAGGTGTATGTAGAACAACCACCCAGATTTAAAAACATAATGTATCCTAGTCATGTCTACAAACTAAGAAAAACCTTATATGGATTGAAACAAGCTCCCCAAGCTTGGTATGAATGACTTTCATCTTTTCTAGTTTCCAAGGGTTTTAGAAGGGGAACAATTGATCCAACTTTATTTCTAAAATCTAAGGATAAGGACATTTTTGTTGCCCAAGTTTATGTTGATGACATCATTTTTGGGTCAACAAATAGTGAGTTCCTTCATGAGTTTATCAAGTGTATGGAGAATGAGTTTGAAATGAGTCTTGTTGGGGAATTGACTTTTTTCTTAGGATTACAAGTCAAACAAACAAATGAAGGGACGCATGTTTATAAAACAAAATATGCTAAAGATATTATAAAGAAATTTGTGTTAGAAAATGCTAAGGTAGCATCCACCCCCATTGGCACAAATGTCAAGATGGATAGTGATCTTGAAGGGATGCTAGTGGATCCAAAGCAATATAGGAGCATGATTGGTAGCTTGTTGTATCTAACCGCTAGTAGACCGGATATATTATTTCCGGTAGGTATGTGTGCAAGGTATCAATCTTGTGTCAAAGAATCTCACCTAGTGGTAGTAAAAAGGATTTTAAGCTATATTAAGGGTACTCTTAATGTCGGTCTTTGGTATCCTAGAACTCCAAACATTGAATTACTTGGATACATCGACTCCGATTATGCGGGTTGCAAATTAGATAGAAAGAGTACTAGTGGTGGGTGTCAATTTCTTGGTTCATCCCTAGTTAGTTGGAGTAGTAGAAAATAACCATGTGTTGCCTTATCCACAACCGAGGTCGAATATGTAGCAATGGGTGGTTGTGTGTCTCAATTACGTTGGATCATACATAGCTTAGAGGATTATGAGCATCATTACTCCAAGGTCAAGGTTTTATGTGACAATGTGAGTACTATTAATTTGACAAAAAATACGGTGCATCACTCTAGGACAAAACATATTGAAGTGAAGCGTCACTTCATTAGGGATCATATGGCAAGGGGTGACATAAAATTACATTATGTCGAATCAAAGACTAACCTTGCCGACATATTTACCAAGCCTCTTCCCTAAGCGGAATTCACATCTCTAAGAAGAGGACTCAGAATGTGTTTTGTAGAAGTATAGGATTGACTTTGGAGTAATATAATAGGAAGGTAGTGCATGAACCATTAGGATGATACAAATGATTCACTTATGCTTATGGCATATTGTTGGGTTGTTGGATGTATCACATTATTGAAAATAGACCAACTATGGGGAAAGCAAATGTTTAATTAATGGGCATCTTGCCCAAAGATCATAGTTGGACATTTTAAATAATTTGAAAACATTTCTGTGTTTTATTTACTATGGCATATAATTGTGAAACACATCATTTCAAAACTTGGAAGAAAGTTTGATACAAAATTGAAGTTTTTCAAAGGTTTTGAGTTTTTGTCAAAAAGTCAAATATGTTTAGATTATTCATAAAGTCATATTTTTCTCTAATAGAATACATCATATGAAACATGATTGCAAGTTTTTGTGATTTTTTAAATTTTGTGGAATTAATGGTGCATTTCTGAATTTCGACCCAGAATTTGGAAAAATTCAAACTGAAACGTATCAGTCGACTGCTCCTGGGGTCAATCGACTAATCGTTTTGTGAATTGGCTGAAAGAAGGGACCAATCGACTGATACCTTTCTCAGTTGACTGGTACTTCTGATTTCAGAATTCTGGGATTTTTCAGAAGGTGAGAAGTATCCCTAATTGATGCCAGTGGTTATTGATGGATCGATCTAGCGTGCTAGAGGGGGGGTGAATAGCACTTTTTCGTTTTCTCTAGAGATTTGTTAGCGCAGCGGAAACAATAATATGTAAAGGAAAATAAGAAAGCAATGTTAACAACTTGATTTACATGGAATCCACCCCGGACGGGTAACTAATCAAAGAATCTGTCGGTGGATCAACCCCCGGATAACCTTCGGCTAGATCTATCGCTCATTGTGGGTGGAGAAGCCTCGCCACAACACGTCGGACGCTATCTGATCAAAAAAGACTACTAACCCACTTTACCCAAGCGAGTTTCGTCAAGAGTCTCAGCCACCACGAAGTCCTCCTTAAATAGGACTCAGGTTGAAACCCTTGCCACCAGTCGACTGCCCCCAGGGCAGTCAACTGGTGCCACTGAAATTCGACCGTTGCACTCCAACGTTCGAATTCTCAGCCAACTCACCAGCCACCTTCCAGTCGACTACCCATAGGGCAGTCGACTGGTCCAAGGCTGAGACCTTTCTATGAGTTTCATCAGTCGACTGGCCCTAGGCCAGTCGACTGGTCTACTCACACACCTAAGGTTACCCTTCCTGAGTACATTCCACTCCGCACTCAAACCCTAGGATTTTTCGAGTACAATCACACAGCACTCGTACCCTCACGACTCGACTGACTCCTCCACAACAGCCTCGACTGTTGTCTTTGCGCCCTCTTCATCTTCAGCTCCTGTTCCTCGGATGCACGCAAGCCTCCAGCTTGCCTCCATGTCATCCTTCACGCATGCGTCGAAGTCCGCGCCCCTCAGCTCATCGTCCCTGCTCTCCAAGGTCCCTCGGGTGCACACAAGTCTCCAGCTTATCTCCATGCCACCCTTCACCGTACCGAGGCCGTCTAGTCAAGTCCATATGTGTAACCTGTACAACCTGTACACTCAACATACACATATAAGAACACAACGGTAAACCTAACTTAAAATCTTTGCCCAAACATCAAAATATTTAGTCACTCCGGATCACAGATTACCTCAACAATCTCTCCCATTTTGATGTTTGGCACTATGTTTAAGTTAGGGAAACAAGATAGTAGTCAAATAGCAAAATAATGAATATGCATGGGGTGACCAAATACATATGTATTTAATAATTAGTTTTATGTTAGTTGGTTTCATGTATTATAAATATTACTTTGACCTACTATATGTATTAGTTTTCAGAAATTCATTTTAGTATGGGGTGAATTTAATAATTAGTTTTATGTTAGTTGGTTTCAGTTTCAGTTCAGATATGTATGACATGCTATAGCATAGTTTTCAGCGTCAGTTCAGTATATGTCATGTCTCAGTTATTTGCCATGACATTTTATGACATGTATTTTAGCATGAGCATAACATGATTGTTGATGAACATGAGCGTGTATTTGCATAGCATGTTTCGAAAAGCATAATCCGAGATTTTATAGTTTTGTGAGGCTAGATGGTACTTACTAAGCTTTATGCTTATTAGTTTGCATTTCCTTATACTGCAGATACAGGTAAAGGAAAGCACTAGTAGCGGAGGCGGCGGGCTTGATGCAAAGTGTGTGTGATGGTGGAGTTGGAATAAAAGTCTTCGGAACTTGCAAAGCATAGAAATAATCCTTTTTATGCTTCTTTAGTTATTCCACAATATATTATGTGAACCATGTATGAACTTAATTAGACTTGTATTCGTGGTGCCTAGTATGCTTGAAGTAGTTTACTTACCTGACTTAATATTGGTTTTGTGAATGCTTGAATGCCATGAGTCATTTACTTGTGATAGAGTAATTTAGACCCATGTTTACGCTTTAGGAGTAAGAACTTGATACTTTTGATCTACATGCTAAATACTTAAGATATGCTTGTCCTAAGATTAATGCACCATATGGAATGACATGTAGTAGCTAAGGATGCCCTTAGATAGGAATACTGAATAGTTTCAATAAGAAGTTGATACGAACTTGGCACATTCATGTTATGCTTCTACATGTCATTTTTGTGATTTCTAACTTGCTATACATGCTAGAAACCCTCCAAAAACATGTAATAAATGCCCTAAAATAGTTGTGGAACTTTATTTATGTTATTCTGCTTGTTAGATATGATTTTGGTACATTGTAGCTCAAGTTTGATAAATTCTGGAAATCTGAAAGCTGGATTTTCAGAACTACCAGTCAACTGGGAAAACACCAGTCGACTGGTATAGGGCACAGAAATATTCTGTGGCCCGACCAGTCGACTGGCATATAGCAGTCGACTGGTACTGTGTAAAACAGAAGTGATATAGAGCAGCTGGTTGGTGCTTTAGCCATGCAATGCAGAGGTTAGGGATCAAATCCTGGCCAAGTTAATTAAAGTTTTTATTTTAATTTCGCTGGTTAGTACTTCCAACATGTTTATAAGTTACCGCAGCATGCTTAAGTTATAAATTGTTTGTTTAGTACATAGCAAAAATAATTAAGAGAATAAGAAATTTTAAATTCTCTCAGTTGGTTTAGCATTATCAGAAATCAGTAATTAGTCAGTTAGTTAGTTAGTAGCGATCCGCCTTAAAGCTTAGCACCAGAAGGTGGGTCATTACAGAGTGGTATCAGAGCAAGTTCCATCTTTCCTCCTCGCACACATCAGCATCAGACCTGCAGCTTCTAAGTAAGAGTATCTCTCACATTACTATATTTTCTTGCTTTTAGAATTATAGTATTTACATGTTATTCATGCTATCTATTTTCTAGTCAGTTCTTGTTTGCATTTAACGGAAGTATGTTTAATACCTTAGTTTATATCTGATAGCATGTTTTTAGAATTAAAATATGAACTGTAGGACCCTCTTCTATTTTAGATAATGGCAAGAGGACGCTCAGCTAGGAGAGCACCAGTTACTGAACCTCATCAGGAGGCAGACCACTCAGTGCCTCCAGCGGACCTGACAGAGGTAGTAGCACAACTACATAGACAATTAGCGGAACAGCAGCAAGTAATTGCTGCTCTAACAGCTAATCAGTAGGCTACTCCCACTGTTACCCCAGAGCCCCAGGTGGAGATGCCGATAGTGACGGAGGTTCCACCTGTGGCGCCGGTCCCACCAGACATACCAGTAGCCCCAGCAACAGGGGTAAAAAGGGAAGCTTATCTGATCCAGTGGCAGAAGATCAAGCCAGAGACCTTCTCAGGCACCAGTGAACCATGGGATGCCCAAGCTTGGTTCAAGACCCTGGAGAGTACCATGGAGCTCCTAGACTGGCTAGAGCATGAGAAAGTGAAGTGCGCCTCCTTCTGCCTAGCCGGAGACGCACGTATGTGGTGGGAGCGTATCAAGATAAAACGCCCAGTCAATCAGATGACCTGGGCTAGCTTTGAAGAAGAGTTCTTTGAAGAATTATTCCACATGCGGGTCACAAACCGCCACTACGACGAGTTCATGGAATTTCGGCAGGGCAACCTATAAGTAGAGGAAGCCGTGAAGAGATTCAACAGGTTGGCGCGTCTGTGTCCCGATTAATCAGCACCGAACGAGAGCGAGTCAGGCTAATGCTCAAAATGCTAAGGCCAGAGATAGCACTAAATGTGGCCAGCGGCAACCATAGGCCGCAAACCTCAGAAGAACTAGTGAGCAGTGCTCTGATCGCCAAGCATTACCTGAACAGCATGCGGCAGCAGAAGACAGTCGTGACAGAGAATAAGGGCCAAGGCAGTAGCGCAGGAACTCAGAAACCCCAGGGCTCCAACTCTAACTGGAAAGGAAAGAGTCAAGGCAAGAGAAAGCAGTGGAACAATCCGAAAGGGAGCCAGCCAACAAGCAAACTAAGTATCCCACCTGTTCCACGTGTGGTAGACAGCACTCAAGAGTCTGCTGCCTGGGCACACGAGGGTGCTACACCTGTGGTCAGGAAGGGCATATGGCCAAGCAATGCCCTAACAAGGCCAACTTACCTCCCCCACAGCCTATTCAGTATGGAGGTAAGCCGGCCCAGCTTCACCTGATGCAGGCTGCACTAGAGGGTCCTCAGATCAGTCAAGGCAGATTAGAAGCTCCACCAGCTACTACCAATGCACGGGTTTTCTCACTGACCAGAGAGGATGCAGCCACTGCCTCTACAGTTGTTACAGGTCAGATTAGTATTTTAAACCTGCATGCATCTGTACTTTTCGATACTGGGGCAACCCATTCATATGTATCCAGGACATTCGCCGAAAAACTAGCAGTACCTCCAGATGTACTTAGTGGTCAGTTCCTGACTACTCTGCCCTCCGGAGACATCATGGCATCTATGCTCTGGCTCCGTGCCATACCAGTCAGCATTTTGGACAGAGAGCTTTATTGTGATCTGGTAATACTGAATATGCCCGACTATGATGTCATTTTTGGGATGGACTTCCTGAGCAAATACGGCGCTTCCATAGAGTGCCGAAAAAGGAAAGTCGTATTCCAACCAGAGGCAGGAGTGGTTTGAATACATCGGAGAACCAAAGAAGAAGGCCAGGAAATTCTCTCAGCCATGAAAGCACAGAAACTGCTGAGTACAGGATGTACTGGATTTCTAGCACATGTAGTCAATACCACGCAAGAGAAGGACCAAAAGCTAGTAGAGGTCCGAGTGGTATGCGACTACCCAGCAGTTTTCCCTAATGAGCTACCAGGCCTAGCACCAGACAGAGAGATTGAATTTGAGATCGAACTCGTTCCGGGTACAAATCCGATCTCAAAAGCACCATACCATATGGCTCCAGCAGAATTGAAAGAACTTCAGGAGCAACTACAGAAGTTACTCGACAAGGGCTTCATCCGCCCTAGTCATTCACCATGGGGAGCTCCAGTGTTGTTCGTGAAGAAGAAAGACGGGTCCATGCGCCTGTGTATAGATTACCGAGCTTTGAATAAAGTCACCATTAAGAACTGGTACCCTCTACCCAGGATCGATGATTTGTTCGATCAGCTAAAGGGATCCACAGTCTTCTCAAAGATAGATTTGAGATCCGACTATCACCAGGTCAAAGTCAGAGAGGGTGATATTCCCAAGACAGCTTTCAGAACCAGATATGGGCACTACGAGTTTGTAGTCATGCCTTTTGGGGTCACAAATGCTCCAGCGACATTTATGGACCTCATGAACAGAGTATTCAGGGAGTACTTAGATAATTTTGTCATCGTCTTCATTGATGACATTCTTATCTACTCAGGAACGCAGGAGGAATATGCTGAGCATCTCAGGACAGTATTGCAGATCCTTCAGCAGAGCCAGCTGTATGCAAAATTCTCAAAATGTGAATTCTGGCTCGATCAGGTGTCTTTTCTAGGTCATATCATCTCTAAGGAAGGGGTGATGGTAGACCCCAGCAAAATAGAAACAGTAAGTAACTGGATCAAACCAAAGAATGCCAGTAAGATCAGAAGTTTTCTGGGTCTAGCCGGTTACTACAGGAAGTTCGTAGAGAATTTCTCCAGAATAGCCTCCCCACTGACAGCTCTTACAGAAAGAACAGAAAGTTTCAGTGGACAAAGGACTGCGAGAACAGTTTTACAGAATTAAAGAGAAGATTGACTAGTGCTCCCATCTTGACTCTTCCAGAGACCATTGACAGCTTTGACATATATAGTGATTCTTCTAAATTAGGACTTGCAGCAGTGTTGATGCATAATGGCAAGGTTATTGCCTATGCCTCTAGACAACTTAAGGATTATGAGAAGAATTACCCTACCCATGACCTTGAGCTAGCTGCAGTAGTGTTCGCTCTCAAGATTTGGAGGCATTACTTATACGGAGCTCAGTGTAGAATTTTCACAGATCATCAGAGTCTAAAGTATTTCTTTACTCAGAAGGATCTGAACATGAGACAACGCAGGTGGCTTGAGCTAGTCAAGGATTATGACATTGACATCCTCTACCATCCAGGTAAAGCTAATAAGGTGGCAGATGCACTTAGCAGAAAATCTAGTGCCACCCTACTAGCTTTGTCCACGATGTCACAGCCCCTTCGGAAAGAGTTATCAGAGTTCGGACTGGAAATTTTAGTTGGGCAGCTCTCCACTTTGACATTAGTGTCAACCCTGATTGAAGACATCCAGAAGGATAGGATCAAGATCCTGACCTTCAGAAAATCAAGCAGGGGATAGCAGAAGCCGAAAATGGAGAATTTGCCTATCAGATAATGGGCACTGTACTACGGTGACCGCTTATGTGTTCCGAACCAAGAAGAGCTCCGAAGGAAGATCCTAGAGGACGCACATAGATCTCCTTATGCAATGCATCCTGGTTCCACCAAAATGTACCAAGACCTCAGGGGAGGTTTTTGGTGGCCTGGGATGAAGAGAGACATCGCCAGATATGTCACTATCTGTCTGACATGCCAAAGGGTCAAGGCAGAACATCAGAGACCAGGAGGAGTTCTGCAGCCTATCCAGATTCAGAATGGAAATGGGAAGATATTTCCATGGATTTTATAGTGGGACTACCCAGAACAACAAATGGATATGATGCGATCTGGGTAATAGTTGACAGATTGACTAAGTCTGCCCACTTCCTAGCTATCAGGATCTCCTATTCCATGGAACAGCTAGCTCAGTTATACCTCAAGGAGATCGTCAAACTACATGGAGTCCCTAGGACTATCATCTCAGATAGGGACAGTAGGTTCACTTCACACTTCTGGGAGTGCGTACAGACAGCACTAGGCACCAAACTGAAGTTTAGCATAGCTTTCCATCCTCAGACAGATGGTCAGACAGAGAGAGTTAATCAAGTACTAGAAGATATGCTCAGAGCTTGTGCTTTAGATTTCAAGGGCAGTTGGTGCAGATACTTGTGCTTAGCGGAATTCGCTTACAACAATAGTTATCAGGCCACTATCGACATGGCACCCTATGAGGCTTTATATGGGCGGAGGTGTAGATCTCCTATCTGCTGGTACGAGGGTGGTGAGAGGCAAGAGTTAGGCCTACAGACAGATCTTATAGATGATACCATCGTAGCCATACAGCAGATCCGCCAGAGAATAGAAATAGCACAGAGCCGCGAGAAGAGCTATGCTGATACACGGCGCAGACCATTAGAGTTTGAAGTTGGGGATACAGTGTTCCTCAGAGTGGCTCCCATGAAGGGAGTAATGCGTTTTGGGAAGAAGGGCAAGCTAAGTCCAGATATGTAGGACCATACCCCATCACTAGAAGAGTTGGCAAAGTAGCTTATGAGTTAGAGCTACCCTAGGAGATGTCAGCTATCCACAATGTATTTCATGTTTCCATGGTGAAGAAGCATATCCCAGATGCCACCCAGGTGATAGAGCCACAGACGGTACAAGTTCGCGAAGATCTCAGTTATGATAGTCGGCCTATTCAGATAATAGACCGAGCAGTTAAGAAATTGCGAAACAAGAAGGTACCATTAGTGAAAGTCATATGGCAAAATCACAGAGTAGAAGAGGCAACATGGGAACCAGAGGACAACATGAGGTAGAAATACCCAGAGTTATTTTAAGTTCGAGGATGAACTTTTTATAAGGTATGGGGGATTGTAACGCCCGAAAATTCTCAAACCTAATTTTAGAAATATCCTAGAATTAATTCTGAATTTATGGATATTTTTATAGAATTTTTCCATGGACAAATAAGGCAAATAGGTATGGGGGATTGTAACGCCCAAAAATTCTCAAACCTAATTTTAGAAATATCCTAGAATTAATTCTGAATTTATGGATATTTTTATAGAATTTTCCATGGACAAATAAGGGAAAAATGAATAAAAATAGAATGCGCAGTAAAAAATTTAAGTGGAGTTTGAACCCTGTACCTGTACCAAGAGAATAGACTTACCAATTGGGCTAATCTGTTTTCATTAAAATAGACTAGAGGGAAATATGGATAAGGTAAAGTTAGTTAAATTTTTCCATAAGTATAAAAGGGAAACTTAGGGTTTTTATATTCATTCTTTTCCCTCACATCTTCTCACCGCCGACTCCCTCTCTCCCTCTCGCGATTTTTCTTCCTCTTCTCCTATTCTCTTGCCGCCCAAGACAAAGGGGAAGCAAAGGGAAAGTCTCAAGAGGCCCTATTCTCTACGGGGACCCTCGTAGACGCGAGGAGAATGCCAAGAAGCAAGAAGAACGTTGTAGTTCGACCTTCCCTCAGGAATTTCAGATTTTTATTCGTAAGAAAACCTAGCGCAGGATGTAAGTACCCCTCACCTGCAGTATAAGTAGTTTCGGTTGATCTTTCGTATGCTTTATCTCCTTATATGTATGTTCTACGATTAGAAATCGTAAATTGTGAACAAGCACGCACGTTAGGTGTTTGTTAAATTGTTCAGTTCAGTTAATGCTATAGAAAGCATTAAAGAATAGAAATTCTTACTTCAGTTTATGATTGAGACCAAGGTCCAACGGGATGGGCTCCTAGTTGCCCCTAGGTTTATATAACCTAGTAAAAGCAAGAATCAGAAAAGGAAAGAAAAGTATAAAGGACTATTTTATTTTCAGTTGGCATTGTACCGGACTCCGGTCCAGGGATAGGCTCCAAGTTGCCTCTAGGTTTAGATAACCTAGTGTGGGATGGGTTCCTAGTTGCCCCTAAGTTTAGATAACCTAGTAGAACCCTAATGGATTCGGGATTTGCTACCTCGGGTTTATTAGGGATGCGCGCACAGTTGGTACATTATCGGGCCCACAGCAGTTGATTATTACTTTCACCTACTATATGTATTAGTTTTCAGAAATTCATTTTAGCATGTGGTGAATTTAATAATTAGTTTTATGTTAGTTGGTTTCAGTTTCAGTTCAGATATGTATGCCATGCTATAGCATAGTTTTCAGCTTCAGTTCAGTATATGCCATGTCTCAGTTATTTGCCATAACATTTTATGACATGTATTTTAGCATGAGCATAACATGATTGTTGATGAACATGAGCGTGTATTTGCATAGCATGTTTCGAAAAGCATAATCCGAGATTTTATAGTTTTGTGAGGCTAGATGGTAGTTACTAAGCTTTATGCTTATTAGTTTGCATTTCCTTATACTGCAGATACAGGTAAAGGAAAGCACTAGTAGCGGAGGCGGCGGGCTTGATGCAAAGTGTGTGTGATGGTGGAGTTGGAATAAAAGTCTTCGGAACTTGCAAAGCATAGAAATAATCCTTTTTATGCTTCTTTAGTTATTCCACAATATATTATGTGAACCATGTATGAACTTAATTAGACTTGTATTCGTGGTGCCTAGTATGCTTGAAGTAGTTTACTTACCTGACTTAATATTGGTTTTGTGAATGCTTGAATGCCATGAGTCATTTACTTGTGATAGGGTAATTTAGACCCATGTTTACGCTTTAGGAGTAAGAACTTGATACTTTTGATCTACATGCTAAATACTTAAGATATGCTTGTTCTAAGATTAATGCACCATATGGAATGACATGTAGTAGCTAAGGATGCCCTTAGATAGGAATACTGAATAGTTTCAATAAGAAGTTGATACGAACTTGGCACATTCATGTTATGCTTCTACATGTCATTTTTGTGATTTCTAACTTGCTATACATGCTAGAAACCCTCCAAAAACATGTAATAAATGCCCTAAAATAGTTGTGGAACTTTATTTATGTCATTCTGCTTGTTAGATATGATTTTGGTACATTGTAGCTCAAGTTTGATAAATTCTGGAAATCTGAAAGCTGGATTTTCAGAACTACCAGTCAACTGGGAAAACACCAGTCGACTGGTATCGGGCACAGAAACATTCTGTGGCCTGACCAGTCGACTGGCATATAGCAGTCGACTGGTATTGTGTAAAACAGAAGTGATATAGAGCAGCTGGTTGGTGCTTTAGCCATGCAATGCAGAGGTTAGGGGATCAAATCCTGGCCAAGTTAATTAAAGTTTTTATTTTAATTTCGCTGGTTAGTACTTCCAACATGTTTATAAGTTACCACAGCATGCTTAAGTTATAAATTGTTAGTTTAGTACATAGCAAAAATAATTAAGAGAATAAGAAATTTTAAATTCTCCCAGTTGGTTTAGCAATATCAGAAATCAGTAATTAGTCAGTTAGTTAGTTAGTAGCAATCCGCCTTAAAGCTTAGCACCAGAAGGTGGGTCGTTACACACACACCTAAGGTTACCCTTCCTGAGTACGTTCCACTCCGCACTCAAACCCAAGGATTTCCCGAGTTTAATCACACAGTACTCGTACCCTCACGACTCGACTGACTCCTCCACGGCAACCTCGACTGTTGCCTTCACGCCCTCTTCATCTTCGGCTGCCATCCCTCGGATGCACGCAATTTTGAGTTAAGTACTTAAAATAATTTCGGAAACAATTTTGAATTAAGTACTTAAAATAATTTTGAAAACAATTTTGGGTTAACTAGAATTTAAGTACTTAGAAGAATTTTCAACCAAAAAAACTTAAATACTTAGAGAACTTTACTTTTTGAAAAAGGAGATAAAAGTATTTAATTTGAAAAAAATAAATGTTTTGAAAAGAAATTTAATTTGAAAAAAAACCAACCTTCTTTTCTCTCCTTTCCAATCTCTCCCCCTTTGCCATATATCAAAAAAAATAGCAAAAAATGAGTAATAAAAGTAAGGTGTTGTACTAAACCAATTCTAAGTATAAACTGGACCAAATCAACTTTAATTTTCTCTTTCGGGTCCTATCTAACCCAGTTAGCTACTTACTAACTGCTATAAACAGTAGCTTTCGCTAGGGTTAGTCAAGTTAAGTGTTCTGATCAAGTTAGATTTTCTAAGCTTAACACTTAACTGATTTCTGTTTAATTGGTGTTTAGTGCCCCAATTACTGCTGACTGACTTAAAGCATCTTGAATCAAGGCATAGACCTAAGCATCTCAACCCAGTCTAGTTTATCAATTAAAAGTACCCTACGGTGCTTGTGAGATGCTGGTTTCTAGATCTATTGGTGCAAGCAGTTCTAGGGTTAGGGCCTAAGCTAAGTCTATTTATGAAAAAACTCTAGTTTTGAAAGGGGTAAGTTTTAATAAAAAACTAAGTCGTAAATCATTTTAAATTTCAAGCTAAAAATGATTTTTCACATAGGATAAGAAATAAAACAGTTTTTGAAAAAATAAATAGAGCAGTCCTATTCTACCATGCATAACCCTAACTGCCTTCTTAGTGAGCTGAACTCAGACTCAGGTAAGGGTTTGGTGAAGATATCAGCTAAGTTAGATTTTGAGTCTACATGCTTAAGTACTATCTCACCCCTAGCTACATGATCTCTTACGAACTGGTGTTTAACTTCTATGTGTTTAGTTCTAAAGTGTTGGATTGGGTTCTTAGTTAGATTAATTGAGCTTATATTATCAATGTAGACTTGGGTTTGGGTGTAATCAAGCTGGAGTCCTTAAGAGTGTGTATCATCCATAAGAGTTGTGCTACACATTCTCCTAAAGCAACATACTCAGCTTCGGTTGTGGATAGAGCTACGCAGTGTTGCTTTCTGCTGCACCAACTGACTAGACTATTTCCTAAAAGTTGACAGCTTCCACTTGTACTTTTTCTATCTATTTTGCATCCAGCATAGTCAGAATCTGAATATCCTGACAGGTCAAAAGTTGAGGTCCTAGGATACCAAATCCCTACATTGAGGGTGCCCTTGATGTATCTAAGTATTTTTTTAGGGCTGCTAAGTGCGTTTCCTTAGCACAAGTTTGGTATCTAGCACACATTCCTACAGCAAAAATGATATCAGGTCTGCTGGCTGTAAGGTAGAGTAGACTACCAATCATACTTCAATATATTTTAAGGTGTACAGGTTTACCTTCAGGGTCACTATCTATTTTTACATTTGTGGCCATAGGGGTAGTTATGCTTTTGGAGTTATCCATTTTAAATTTCTTTATTAACTCCTTAGCATATTTGAATTGATGGACCCATACTTCGGTCCGGTACAAGCCCATACATAAAGTAAAATACTTTTCATGTTTCATCATTCATAAGACATTCATGGCATCTTTAACATAGCATAACTTGTTACGGCTCGGCCCGTCTACCGGCCCATTTACCGGTCGTCTTGACCGTCGTACCGTCGACCATCGACCGTGCCGTTTAGCATACTTATGCCTTAAAGACATAAGCATCATCTTTCATTCATCATACTTGTCATTCATCATCATTCATTCATCATACTTAACATCATCGTTATGACTTAAAGGCATGTACTTTAACCTCATTCATAAGACATGGCATACATACATCTTATTCATAAAACATGGCATACATACGTATCATTCATAAGACATGGCATACATGCATATTATTCATAAAACATGGCATATCATTCATATCATGAACATAAACCTATCATACTTATCATGGCATCATTCATATCATGAACATACACAATAACTTAACATGGTTCTTAACATAACGTGAGCATATAACTTAGCATGGTTCCCTACATCACATAAACATACATAGGTAGGATTTCCAAAACATTCTACCTACCATTCCAATACATGGCCTACAACATTAACATTCATAATAACCCTATTAAGCATGGCATCCAATCATAACCTAAACATGAAACATAAACATCATGCTTAAACCTTAGGGTTATAGTTAACATGATTTCTACCACATGCTTGATCCTATACATATAGATACTTTATGGTAACCATGAACCATCATTCTTTGAACCCTAACTCCATCCCAAACCCTAGATTCAAGGCTTGGCCGAAACTTCTAAGGTGGAGTTCCATCAATTCCATAAACATGTAACATAGCATAAGGTAAAGGAACAACCATACATCATTTAGGAGACCATAGGAAGTCATTGGAGCCCATGATTAGGGTTAACCCTAACCTTTAGGCCACTTTCCTAGGGCTGGCCGAAACATATAAGGCCATGGGGGTATGGAAAAATTCCATTAAAACCCCCAAATCAATCATTAAACACTAATCACATCTTACCATAGAGCCATTGGAGCCCTTACTTGAAATAAATCATAACTTTTACCCTATTAACCCTTCTTGGCCGAAACTTATAGAGTCTCTAGGCCATGTGAAAATTCACATAATCACCCTCCATCACCCTTATATCAGGACAACACATAAAAATATATACTTGAAGTTTAGGACTCAACCCTAACCTTTGGGTCCTTGAGGTTGGCCAAAACTTATAGGGTCTCTAGGGTAATCCAAAAATTCCCAAAAATTATAATTAACCTCTAAACATCATAAGGGAACATTAAATAACATTATCAAGATTTTTGGCATAATTATAGACCTTTAAATCATGGTGTCCGAAACCCTTAAACTTAGGGTTCTTAGTTTTGTTTCTTTCATGTTGGCCGAAACCCTAGGGTGTCCTAGGGTACTCCAAAAATTCCCAAAAATTATACTTAACCTCTAAAAATCATAAGGGAACATTAAACAACATTATCATGATTTTTGGAATAATTATAGACCTTTAAATCATGGTGGCTGAAACCCTTAAACTTAGGGTTCTTAGTTTTGTTTCTTTCATGTTGGCCGAAACCCTAGGGTGTCCTAGGGTACTCCAAAAATTCCCAAAAATTATACTTAACCTCTAAACATCATAAGGGAACATTAAACAATATTATCATGATTTTTAGCATAATTTTATACCTTTAAATCATGGTGGCCAAAACCCTTAAACTTAAGGTTCTTGGTTTTTCTTCCTTTCAACATCAAATCCAAAAACTAACCAATATATCATGCTAAAAATCATGGAAATCATAAGGAACTATTATACCACAGGTGAGGGAGTCTTACCTTGGGTTTCTTGATTTTTCGAACCTTGGAAGAGAAGAAAATGGTAAGATCTTTGGACCCTTGAACACCCTTGTCCTTGTATCCTTGGAAGACCCCTTAGATCTTGGAGATGAGACCTTGGTGGAAGTTTTTCCAAGGGAGAACTCCTCCTTGGGGTTTCGGCTAGAATGAGGGAGGAAGAATTAAACTCCCAAACCCCCCCCCCCCCCTCTTTATAGCACATTAAGGAGGCAATGAAGAGTCTCTCCATGACCCTTCATCTTCTTCTAAGCCTTAACCAATATCCACTTCATTCCCTCATAACATTCCCTTGCTAGGTGAGTTGGTTAGAGCATTCATGGTTGTACAAGAGGTCCAAGGTTCAATCCTTGGCCCATGCACCTTTATTTTTATTTTATTTTTATTTTATTTAAATCCTTTTTCCTTATTTTCGAAAACTCTCCTTATTTCGAAAATTCTCCTAAAATCACCCATAATTATGCTAATATTCCTAAATAAAATCCTTTTATATTTATATTAATTTTTACCTAATTAAGACCTATTTTTGGGACCCATTTAAGGCTCATTAGTACCTAATATCTCCATTTAAATGGGGAAATTAGGCTAAGACTTACCCATAATCATGCTAATATGCCTAATTAAATCCTATTTATATTTATACTAATTTTTCCTAAAATCCACCAATAATTATGGTACCAAAAAGCCCATATAAGGCCCACTAGTACTTAGTTTTCTCAATTTACATGAGAACATATGGATTTCCTAGGCCAAAGTTCATATTAATACTTCTAGGTCCCTCGGAAAATTATCTAGACATGCTCAATATTTTCAGAAAATATTAAGAGAATTTTCTGGGTCGTTACACTTATACCCACTTGGTTCAGGACATGGTCTTTGTGTGTCAGTCCCCACAAGGCTGACTACGTCACACCTAGCCCAAGTAATGTTTTCTCGTCCTACGGATTCTAATTACTCTAATGTATTTAAGAGATTCATACTCTGAACATGTCATGCTCTGGCCAGAGGCTTCGAGTAACAATCCGACGATAGGCCTGGGTATACATCTCCTCGCAAGGAGTGGTGAATCTTTTGTAGGTTGTTCAAACATCTTCGGGCACTTCGGCTTATACCCAATCATCCTGGGTCCACACCTCCTTGGAGATGCTTGCTTAAGATGTCAAAGTATAAGTCTCCATGACCAAGATGACTTGAACACCGCAAGTCAAACGAACATCGCACTTATGCTGCAGTAAGAACTTCACTGACATATCTATATGTAGACTACCATATGAAGTATTACAGGCAATCACTCCAATGAACTAGTTCCCTTAACTAGCATTCATGTTTATCTCTGGACATCTCAATGTCACCAGCCAGTGAGAATCAGCTGATTAGAGAATAACCCATGCTAGTCTCAACAGAATTGATAGTGTCCGTATTTATCAATTCATCGACTAGGGACAATTTCAATACTTCACAATTGCACATGTAGAGATAATCACTAGTTGTGAATTCATCACAAATTCTCTCATGCTGTGAATTGTATTGCGGGCATTCATTAAATGAGTTTAAGATTTCAATCAAATACACAAACATGTATACTCAAATAGTGAATATTCATTTATTAGAATAAATGATTACAATCATAAGGCGATTGCCTTAGGACACTTCTCTCATATCACTAACACTAATCTCCTATGCCAGAGGTTTGATTCTTCTAACTGAGTTAAGAAGTATTTGGGTACTAAGGGTAGGTTTATAGTGTAAACGTTATTTATCCTAGTGCCCTTAAGCATGACTTCTGAGTCTTACAAATTTCTAATCAGGCAGTCAGAGTTGGTGAAGGTAACTACATAACCAGTATCACATAATTGACTTATACTAACCAAATTAAATTTAAAGTTCTCAACCAAGTGTACCTTTTTAATTACAAAATCAAATTTGAGTTCAATGTCACCTGACCCAATAACTTTTAGTGTAGCATTGTTGCCAAAAGCTACTGAGCCTAGGTTCTTGATCTTGAGTTTGGTGAATTTCAATTTGTCACCAGTCATGTGTCTGGAGCATCCGCTATCCAACATCCATTGGTCCAAATCTTTATGTTCCTACACATAAAGAATTTGTTGATTTGGATCCAATTAGAATTAAGGATAGCTTAAATTGATTTTCACACCCTAGTCTGTCTCACCCAATCTATAGTTATCAATCACGTTAACCTTATGGGTTTTGTGACACAAGTTTTATTAGAAGTAAATATCTTATTTTGAAAAACCATGATTAGTTTTGAAAAGTTAAATTAATTTTGAAAAACCAATTAATTATGCTTTAATTTATTTTTTTTAAAAAATGGTTGAATCTAAGATTAATTAAAATCTGTGTTAGATTCAAATCTGACAATAGTAAAATGAATTTGGTTTTCAATAATCGGCTTCCAGGTCTTGGCGAGGCACTAGGCCTTCTTTGGCCGTAGCCTTATTGGATCATCAACCCATTCCTTGATAAAGCCTTTTATTGAAAATTCATCTTCAAGTTACTCCTTGAAAGATTTTGGTCTAACTAGTTTGGGTCTTGGATTGGTAGCTTCGGCTAGTTCCGCCAAATGGCTTCCCTAACGTACTATCATCTCACCTCCACCCAATACTATGTTATTCAAATTTCAGTTAATCATTTTAGTCCTTAATCTAACCAGTCCTAGGTCTATGTATGATAATTTGCAGAAAATAAATAAACAGGCAAGAATGTAATTTTTAAAATAAGAAAAGAATTTATCTAACTATAAAAATTATTTTTAAGTTGGCTCCCCTTGGACTAAAGCCACGGTAATGATTAGGCAAGATATGAATCATGTCCTTGGGGATCCAATACTGGTTTGGTCCAGCTTGGTTGTTCAGGCAATGTTTGGGTACCCATGCCTGAACTTTGGTCCTAGTTTGGTTCAATACAGCATAGTATGACCTTTGTCTAGACTTGGTTCGATACCATAACCCGGATCAATTTAGAACAAACTTCTGTTTTCCAAGGATCATGTCAAGACCCTTGGAACCCGAAGTGAATCGTTCTAAAGCTGCTCTAAGGTCCTTGACTTGAGTTTTCAAGGAGGAGTTCTCTTTCTCAAGCTTTTTAACTTGAGTAGAGGTTCCTTCTTGAACCTTCTCGGTCAAAGATCTAGAGTCAGCTTCCTCTTTTAGAAGTCTTACTTCCTGTCGGAGGGACTCGACTCGGATTTTGGCTTTCGCCAAGTTACTAGATAGGTAAGCAATTAACTCTGCTAATTCGACTTTAGAATAACCACTTACAGTTATTTTGCCGTCCTCCGAAATTGTGAGCCTTCCATCGTCCGGCTCCGATTCTGATCCGTGTCGATGTCTTTCGAAGCAGTCAAGGCGAGCAGGTTCGATTGTGGGGCCTCTTCTTCTTCTTCGGAGGAAGACTCGTCCCACGTGGCTTGAAGGGCCTTCTTCCTTCTTATCTTCTTGGCTTCTTTCAGATTAGGGCACTCCGATTTGTAGTGTCCCTTCTTGTTGCATTCGTAGCAGGTCACGTTTGATTTGGTCTTAGACGTTGAGGGTTCAGCTGGATCTTCCTTCTTTCGGCTGGCTTTTCTTCTATTGGTCTGATGCTTCATCTCTTTGTAGTAGTCCCGGGCTAGCCGAACCAGCTTGGGTCGATCCCCTTCGCTGTCTTCTGAGTCTGAGTCTAAGTCAGACTCGGGTGCAGGTTGAAGCTTTTTCTTGGCCACCTTTCCTTGGGTTTTTCCTGCAAGAAAAGCAATATATTTTCTCGGCTAAAGTGCAGTAAGTCTGCTCATGTACTTCAAATTTTGAAAATAATTCATCTAATTTAATTTTAGAAAGGTCCTTAGAAATATTTATTGGTGCAGACAGCACCCAAGTCAAACCTGGGTTTTGATAATGGCAAAGGGTTCAAATGTTTAGATGTTATTTTGATCTAATATGTTACTTGAGTGTGCAGAAAGAAGTCCTAGCGAAGGACTGCTAGGCACCTAGCGAAAGACTGCTAGGCATCGAAACCCTAAGACCTGGAGAAGGGTTGCTGGGCACCTAGCGAAGGGCTGCTAGGAGTCTAAGACCTGGCGAGGGACTGGTAGGCACCTGGCGAAGGACTGCTAGGCACCTGGCGAAGGACTGCTTGGTACTGAAGCCCTAGCGAACGACTACTAGGCACGGGCGAAGGACTACTTGGTACCAAAGACCTGGCGAAGGGCTGCTAGGCACCTGCTGAAGGATTGCTGGGCAAAAGTCCAACCGGAGGAGCCGGTTGGCAAATGGTAAATTCTCCTAAGAGGAGTAGGTGAGGACGCGTTCCCCGTCGAGGGAACATTAGGCGTCGGTTCGACCTAGGGTTCCATTTTGGAGACCCAAAGTCAGAACCAAGACAGCTAAGGCTGTATAAACCTAATATTTTATTGCCTTGTTTGTTGTGGAACTAACCTTGGATGCAGGGACCAAAGGAACGTGTTTCTACAGCTCAGAACGCCCCTAAGGGGAGGGGCAGCAGCTGGGCTAGGCGCCCGGGAGGTCCCGAGCGCCCAAGGTCAAAGCCAAACAAGCAGTTGAGCAATGATTGATTCGGAAGCTCACTGGGCCAGGTGCCCTCAAGCTCCCGGGCGCCCTAAGTGTCCCGGGTGCCTTGGATGCCTCGGGGCCCTGGATGCCTCGGCCCCTAGGTCCAAGCCAACGAAGCGATTGAAGTGAATTCAGCCGAGAAGCCAGCAGACCAAGTCAACCGAGGCGCCCCCAGTGTCCCGGGCACCCCTGTCAGCTCCGAGCCCGATTCTGGAGGGATAAGCTCTGACCGAGCTTCGGATGAGGGTTCTCGGATTCCAAGGCACGTGTCAGGCGCCCCCAGCATCTCGGGCGCCCCCAGGAGGGCTATAAAAGGGGCTCGACCCCCAAGGCTTCGACAACAACTTTTCTAACGCCTCTACGCTCTTCGACTCAAGCGCTCTGCTCCGGAAACCTCCGATCTCGAGATTCTAAGCGCTGACGACAACCCTCCGCACCGAAGTACGATCCACACCGGGCGTCGGTAATGAAGAGGAAACTTATTCTTTTTACTGCACTATAATTGAACAATTCTTTGTAAAACTTTACGCATTATAGAATTGCCCGCAGTAAACGGTCAAGGACCGTGGACCTTGGAGTAGGAGCCGACCGCGACTCCGAACCAAGTAAAAATCCTTGAGTTCTGTGCGTTTATTTTTTAATTTCCATTGCGTATTCTCTTTCTTCTAATCCGAAACGATTTCATGATATTCACCCCCCTCCCGCTCTATCATGTTTTCTCGATCCAACAAGTGTTATCAGAACGGGGAAGCCCAAATTTGGTGCAACCACCAATTTGAGAGTTTTTCGGATTTTTACGAAATGATTTTTTATTTTTTTTCAATCGAATTTTTATCGTTAATCGAGGTTGGTGCAACACCACTCGATAAAATTGTTTTATCTTTTTCCCGCACTGATAATCCAAGACCAAGTCTTGGGACATTTTTTTTGTTATCTTTATTTCAGAATAATTCCTAAATGGCCATGCAAGAGGGCTTCAGTACCGCCAGACCACCACTTTTCAGTGGGGAGGATTTCTTCTACTGGAAGAGTAGGATGGAAGTCCACCTGAAAACTCGGTGGACATGTGGATAATAATCCAGTCTGGTCTGGAAATCCCTAAAAATGCTGATGGAGTGCCACAATCCTACACCGAGTGGGATACCACCCTAAAAATAAAAATTGAAGTCGATGCTAATGCAACCCAAACACTCCAATGCGGCCTAATGATAAGTACTATTTTGTTGACTATTTCAGACTCTAAAATCCATGTTTGAACCATATTTAGCATGCTTAACCTTGAATTTACCCTCGGTTCTATAGATTAGTTTTATTTTGGGCTTTATTGCAAATCTTTATACATTTGAAAGAGTTTGGAACTTAATTGTGAATCTATGTTTGTAGGTTTTGGAAGGATCATGGGACGAGATCAAGATTGGTCAGGATCAAGCTCAGATCAAGGCGATCAAGCTCTGGAGAACTGTGAGCCGTACATTCAGAAGATAAGTAGATCTGGATCATCCAGGGCAAATCAGATGGATCCCAGCTGAGGAAAGGTAGATCTGACCTTCATAATGAGATCTGGAAGTTTAGGGGTAAATCGGAGAAGATCCAACCGTTGGATCAAGCTCAAGAGGGATCTAGATCGTCCATTCAAAGATCAGGTTGATCTGAGCTATCCGTTGCAAATTTGGAAGATCCGAGCCACTGAGAGATAAATCCTGACCATTGATCAACATCTGAGAGTTTTGGTTCAGATCGAATAAAGATCAACCGTTGGATGGAGTTGAGTTAATCTAGATCGTCTACTGCTAAACTATATAAATGCCATTCAAATCCCGATCGGGGTCGCGTCTTCTTCGCAGAGCTTAGATTCCTTGCTTTTCCTTCACTGTTCTTCAATTTTTCTACGATTTTCTTCATCAGAGGGCGTGACCATCATCAATTTCATTCTTGGATCTAGATCTAGATCGTTGGGAAGGTTTCTCCGTGAAGTTTCAGCTCCAATTCGGCCAAAAATAGAGATGATTGAGGGTTTTGTCAGATCTGTAATCTGATCGCTTGGATCCCGTGTTGTGTGCCATTTCCATCTATCTGAGCTATCTGGAGGGTCCTCTGGATGCTCTGATAATCTCCAAATCATCATCGCATAACGACACAAGGAGATCAGATTGTTTCTTCAGAGACTGAGCAGAGTGGAGTTGGATTGATTCGTAGAGCTTAATTCCCATTTATCTGTGGATGCTAAGGGGTTCGAAGCTCACTCTTGTGTGACGGCAAGAAGATCTGGAGCTAAGGGAAGGGATCGATGCTAGTTTCCTTAATGAATTCCTGTCTTTAGCTGTAATTTCAGTTTCTGCAAATCATTTCGGTTTCTGTCTTTGTATCAGCTGTTTTAGTGCTATTTTCTGAATCATCTTTGCCTTAATTAGGTTTCATCTCTGCAAATTAATTAGACACATCACTTGTTAGTGAAAGATCCCATTTAATCTCAGTTTGTTCCAATTTCATTGCTGCGTATCACTGTTATTTCTGCAATTTCAGTATCGTTACTGAATTCTTTAGTTCATTTCAAAATTCAGTTTAGGTCTAGTCTTAATTGCTGAAATTGGAGTCAAATTCAGTGTATTAATGCACTTAGATTAGTTTACTTAGTATTTGAATCGTTTCTGAATCCAGTTCCATTTCCTCATTCTTGTTCAGCTGTCACGTATCAGATTTCAGTCTGCGTATCCATTTTGTTGCTGTAATTTCTACTGATAGCTTCTGAATTTCGTGCCAAATAAACCTTAGCTCTTTTTAAGCTTTACTGAACCTAGATTAGTGACTCGATTTCAGCTTTCATTTGTTAGTTTCACCATTTGATCTGCTGTTGCAGTTCTACATTCAATTTAGTAAGTTCTGCCTTCCATTTCTGCTAGTCAGTGTTATGTCTGCAGGTTAGCTGATAACATCCGAAGATGTGCCAAGTAATCGATGGTTCTTCTTCAAGTTTTTTTTCTTTTGAACTGTAGATTAGAGCAATTGATTTCAGCTGGTTTGTTTAATTTTGCATTTGGATTGATGCTTCATTTCTGCTTTCATGTTCTGAATTCTTGCATTCGAATTCTGCACTAAGCTCATTTCTGATTTGTTGCATTCATTTCTGATTCCTTCATTAATTCATGATTAGCACTTCACTATTAGCTTTGTCTTCCAAGTTGAAGTGATTAGTTTCAATTCGAAATTTTCAATTACAGCTTTGGCACTTAGTATCATTTTGGCACATAGGTTTCTTTTATTCCTTGCATATCAAGTGTTCTCTTATTCATTTGCTTAGCATTTGGTTTGCACTTGATATCAGAATTGTTTTCCAAAATTCGATTTGCATTGGTTAGAGTTAATTTCCTAATTGGTTGAGTCATAAATTGCAACTACCTAGTTTAAGTTCATTTAGTTAAGTTTCTTTCTTTACATTGAGTTTTCATTTCTAATTGAATCCAAATCCAGATTATATTTGAAACTGAAAAATATTCAACGACACATTAACTCGAGCTCGAATCAAACAACCCTAACTAGCACTAGGAAAAATACGACCTGTGGCCCCTTTACTACATTTTTGTCCTTATTAGCAAAAAGGGTTTCCAGCTTTACAAATATCTAAATTTGAGACCCACATTCGTGACACATATCTCGGGATTATCAAATTTTTGGCGCCGTTACCGGGGAAGTACTAGTTGAGTTGTTTGATTTTTGCTTGTGTGCTTATTTCATATTTTTTTTCTTGATCCATTTTTGCACTTACTGCTATATCTTGTGATCTACTTTATCTGTTCCATTTTTCTATACACATTTGCTGCGATTTGTTTATTTTATGACCAGGTCAGCAGGTGGAGATCTTGAAAATATGATCCTGAAATTGAGAGAACTTTCAGAGCAAGGAGGAACCAATGCATATTTTTAGAGACTATTGATATTCCTTCTCTTCAGACTATTCCTACTCATTCAGGCAATATCATGGCAGATCACCAGAAGACTATGAAAGAACTCGCAGCACCAGACGACACTTTTCAGTATTCCAACATTGCTTATCCAGAGCTGGCGGGTGATTTTGAGCTGAGATCTGGACTCATCCACTTGTTGCCCAAATTTCAAGGGCAGTCTGAGGAGGACCCCAACAGACACTTGCATGAGTTTCACGTTGTTTGCTCCACTATGAAGCCTCAGGGTATTTCAGAGGAAGACATCAAGCTGAGGGTTTTTCCCTTTTCACTGACTGGAGCAGCAAAGGATTGGTTTTACTATTACCTACTGGGCACGTGTCTAGTTGGATTTCTATGAAGAAAGCATTCTTGGAGAAATATTTTCCAGCATCTAGGGCTGCAATCATTAGGAAAAGCATATGTGGCATTCAGCAAGAGGTGGGGGAGACACTTTATGATTACTAGGAGAGATTTAACAAACTGTGTTCTAGCTGCCCACAGCATCAGATTAGTGAGCAGTTACTCATCCAGTATTTTTATGAGGGATTAATACAGATGGACAGGATCATGATAGATGCTGCAGCTGGAGAAGCCCTAGTTAACAAAATGTCAGATCAAGCTAGGGAGCTTATTTCAAACATGGTAGAAAATTCTCAGCAGTTTGGAAGCAGATCTAAAGCATTGACCACTAGAGGGGTTAATGAAGTCCAGATGGTTTCAAATGAGCAGAAAAAAATCAAAAATGCATTGGTAGAGCTCGCATCATTTTCAAAGCAAATGACTCCAAATAATTCAGGCCAAAATTCTAACTTTTCGGTACCTCAACAATCAAGCCAAGTGATGAGGGTATGTGGTATTTTCTCTAGACAAGAACATAATTCAGATTCATGCCCCAACCTCCAACAAGATGAGACAGTAGCAGCATTGGTTAGGGACAATTTCAATCCCGGAATAACCCCTATTCTTCTACTTATAACCCTGGTTGGAGGGATCATCCAAATCTGAAGTATGGGAATTCTTTCTACCAACAAAACCCCTCACAACAGCAATTTCAGCAACCACAACAGCAATTTCAGCAACCACAACAGCAATTCCAGCAAACGTAGCAAAATTAGCAAGTTTTCCAGCGCCAAATTCAGTCGATTCAGTAAACATTTCAGCAACCTCAACCCCAACTTCAGCAAATCCAGCCTCAATTCCAGCCAATGCAGCAAGGGCAGCAAGGTTTCCAAGCATTTCAAGCGTTCCAACCTCAAAACCAGCAGGTTTTCCAGCCCTCACAGCCTTACAATCCAAATTTCCAGCCCTCGAATCAGAATTTCCAGCCCATGCAATTTCAGTCCTCACTACAGCAAGTTCCCTTTCAAAACATGAATTTTCAAGGCTATAATTCTCCGCAAATTCAACCAACATTCCAGTCCATTTATCAGCCCTATCAACAACAATTTCAGCCCTCTTGTCAGCCACAATTCCAACCACAGCATGGTAATATGCTTCAGCCTACTACTTCATCATTTCAAGGTCATTCAAAACCCTATGCTAACCATGGGGGCTATGGGAGTTCTAGTGGAGGAAATGCACAACAACAAAGAATGGAGGAGATGCTTCAACAACTTTTACAACATCAACAAAGGAATGAGCCCGCCATGCAAAACCTCGAAAGGCAAATGGGACAATTGGCTAGTGGGATAAATCAAAGTCAAGCTCAAGGATCAAGCCGATTACCTTCTCAAGCTATTCCCAATCCCAAGGGAAATGTTAGCGCTATTACTTTGATGAGCGGGAAGGTTACTTCATCTCAAAATGGTCCAAGAGCTGAATTTTCTGAAAACAGGACAGCACCTTCATTTCCAGCTCAAAACAGCCCCAAAATCGCTTCAAAATCAGTTGGTTCCACTCCTAGTCCGTGCTTAACTCCTTCATGAGTAATCCTGTGATTTTGGTGGAAAATGAAGGAGAAATCAGTGCCGAAACCAACCTTATAGCAGCTACACCGAATGGGACAGCAGCTCACAATTCAGCTCCAAATTCGGTTCAAGAGGAAGAAATGAGGGTTCCCTTACCCTTTCCACGGAGGAAAACTCAAGCTAAAAGACAAGTGGAGGAGTAGAAAGCCAAAGAGTACAATGACCTGGTATAATTGTTTAGCAAAGTAGAGATTAATGTACCCCTTTTGACCATGATTAAACAGATTCCTAAGTATGCAAAATTTCTGAAAGATTTATGTGTTCACAAGAAGAAGCTTAAGGAAAATGAGTTGGTCAGCCTGGGGAAAAATGTTTCATCACTCATCCATGCCATACCTCAAAAGTGTGAAGACCCTGGAGTTTTTACCATATCATGTGAGATAGGGAGGACTATGTTTCATGATGCCATGTTAGACTTGGGAGCCTCCATTAATGTAATGCCCGGATCGGTCTTCCAGATGCTTGGCATTGGCCCTTTGCAGCCCACTGGAGTGGTAATTCAATTAGCAGACAGAAGCCAGACCCATCCAGCAGGAGTTATTGAAGATGTTTTGGTAAAAGTAAAGGAGTTGATTTTCCCTGCAGACTTCTACATTCTAGACATGGAAGGAGAATATCTTGCACATAGATCCCCACTTATCCTTGGGAGGCCTTTTCTGAAGACTGCCAGAATAAAAATTGATGTTTATGCTGGCACACTTTCGATGGAAGTGGGGGACACAGTAGTCCAGTTTAGTATTTTCGATGCCATGAAGGACCCTAGGGGAGATCACTCTATTATGAGCATGGACAACCCAGATGAGACTGTTGGGGCACAGTTAATTGCTGATGATGTTTCATTTGACATAGTGGGAGGAGATTTGATTTCAGAGAAAGCTGATGATGCATCAGTTATGAAGGCATTAGAGGAGATGGATGGAAAAACATGTGACAGCCTTGAATTCGAAACTGAAGCTTTACAGGACTCTTCTTATCTTTTATTTTGTGATGATATTGCTATCGATAGTCCTAATTTTTCTAATAAGGTTGTTGCAGATATTACTGAGGAAACATGCACGGGAGATGAGTCTACAGGTGTAGGGGATTGCACAGAGCCCCAAGGACCACCAACAGTGACTGATACATTAGGAAATTCAGAGAATAAGCCAGAAAGTGTAGGGACTTGCATGATGGGAGCAAGAACCCAAGGATCACCTATTCCAGTTGAGTGTTCACCAGAACTTGAGCCTGACATGGAACCTATACCTGACTAAAAGGAAGCTATGGATACATCTATTTTTGTAGAACCTCCAGGTATTTTTCAGTACGAGCAGGTAAGTATTTCTCCTTTTCTTTTAGAAAATTTCAGGGAGGTGTCTAGAATTGCATGTGAAGCATGTCCTGATATATCTTTTGTGAAAAATAATTATGAAAATTCCATAGAGGCACCCAGGCTTGATTTTATTCATTACGATGATATTCTTGATACATATTATGCTGAAACTGATTGTGAAAAATTTTTAGAAGGGCCTGAAATTGATGTTGTTTATTGTGATGAATCTCTTGCTATATCTTATGCTGAAGTTGAGTGTGAATAACTTATGCAAGTACCTGAGATTGATTTTATTGGTTGCTAAACATTTCTTGATATACCTTATGTAGAAACTGTTAGTGAGAGCCCTAGAGCCAATCATGTGATGATTATATAGACTCATTTGTATCATATTCCTGTGTATAAATAAAGGCATGTTTTATGGTTATTATACTTACGTGTATTTGTGCCGAATAGCTAAGCATAATAATGTCCTTGAGTAGAAGATTCTTATCTATATCAATCGATTAGTTGAATCGATAGTGAGATGATATAGAGAACACTACTCTAAATAATTCCTAGTCAAGTATTAACATTCAAGGACAATGTTAATACGTAGAGGCTAGCATGTAAGTCAACATGATGACTTGATCTCACAAGTCATGGATATAGAGATATCAAGTTGACACATGGGTATGCATTGGAGAATGTATACTGAATGACCCGCCATGAGAAAGTATCATGGATCGTTATATGAGTGTCATATACTTTCTCATGTGGCTATTAGTATGACTATTAGTCCTTGGACCTGAAGTCACCATGGATTCCTACATAAGGAGTTACGTACTTTGGCTTCGTCAAACGTCACCCGTAAATGGGTGGACTATAAAGGCGATTACTGGGTATGTAACAAATTATGGAGAGGGATGTGAGTGATGTAGATGGGATCTATCCCTCCTATATGACGGGAGCGATATCGTATTCTTGATAGAGTTAGACCACAAAGTGCATGGCCATGCCCAAGTGAGTCAATATGAGATATTGAGCTCATTTGATTAGTGTGAGTCTACTTGGAGTTCAAGATATAGATTGACTCGAGGATGACACGGTCTATGCCTCAATTGAGTCAATCTAGATATCAAGGATAGAGGGACATTATCATATATTGTGAGAGTCACAATTATTAGTCACAAGGTGATGTTGGATCTCAACATTCTTGTAACTTGGGTAGCAATGATGTGTTGCTAGATACCGCTCATTGCTTATGTTTCTAAGAGGTTAGAAGCATTGCCAACGTTACAAGAACCTATAGGGTCACACGCAAAGAACAAATAGATGGAGAAAATTGAAGTCAAGTTTGACTTGGCTAAATATGGAAAGTCCATAAAAGGCAAGTTTGACTTGACCTAAATCCAAATCAAGTTAGACTTGACTTGGTTCCACTTCAAGTTAGACTTGACATGGGAGAAGAAAAATTGAAGTCAAGTTTGACTTGACTAAATATGGAAAGTCCATAAAAGGCAAGTTTGACTTGACCAAAACCACCTCACCTTGAATTGACCAAGTGATGACTTGGCTTGGTTTTTGACTAAATGTGTATGCCACATCATTTCCAAGGTGGTAACCCCTCCCATTTGAATTTGAATTCAAATGGAGGAGGTTATGGCATGTTGTGGCCGGCCACTTAATGGCCATTAATGGCCATTAAGTGGCCGGCCACCAAGGGTGATCAAAAAGGGATTTTGGTTCCCTTTTTGGGTGTGGCTCTTCTTCTTCCTCTAGAGATTTTTTCTTTTTGCTCTACTTCTCCTCTCGTCGAAACCGAGAAGGTGCTAGCACACCTAAGGTTTTTTGATCCATCTATTTTGTTCGCGTGGATACATATAGAGGAGTGTCTGCCTTGATACTCTACGAGATCCGGCGGCTTTTGGACAAGCGGGAAAGCGAAGGGCTACGCATCAAGGGTAATGGTTCTATCATGTAGGTCTAATGTAGATTTAGTAGCGAAACTCGTACTCATAATTTATTTTATGTTCGCACGGATCCCGTGGCCGAACTTCTGGGGTTTCCGCAACGCAAAAAGCGGTTTTTGCGGCCTAGAATGCCTAACAGTGGTATCAGAGCCATGTGCGAACCTTCTACGAGTTTAAATTTGTTTTTTTTTGTATTAGATACAAAATTTACAGACAAATAATATTCTGTGATTTTTCGAAATTTATAGAATTTATGGGTATTTTTCTCATGAAGTCGAAGCAACAAGTGTTCGGACACTTGTAGGCTTCACCGATCGAGAAAAACTTTCCGAAACGGAAAGATCTCGCTATAATTTTTCGGGACAGCGGCTTAAGTTGCTGTAAGGTGATTTTGGGACACTCGCGAAATTCATTTCGCGAGTAGGGGCGCTGCCCCTAACCCCGCGAGGGGCATTGTCCCGCAATCGTGCCCGAAAATGTGTAGCGGGACCGTTACGGAAGGGTAACTCATAATATTGTAAAATTGTCGAAAAATTATAGAAATTTATTTAAAATACATAATTTGGAATTATGTATGGATTTGTGATGATCATGGCCCAATAAAAACCCAATATGATTGGAATGTGTTGTAATTCATATTACGGTCTGCGTACCGTTTTTGTGGTTGTGCGTGTTGTATAGTGTATGCGACCTGCGAGTCGGCTTCTTTTATTTTATTTCTGTATTTTCTTATTTTGTAATGTCCAAAATGAAGACGATGGATGGTCCATCCGAAGACGGAGTTATGGAGGGAGCCGACGACACGTGGCGGTCAAAGGAGAAGCTTGGAGAAGCGAACCCTAGGTTGACCGTCCGATCTTCTCATTGGCTTGAGAAGATCGTAGTAGGGCCATGATCCAATCACAAATTAAATTATTTTATTATTTGCTTGTATGTGATGCATGCTAGAGTAAAATAATTAGAGCCTTTGTGTATATGATACACCCCTCTCTTCGATTAGATTCGATCTAATTCTAAATCGACTCGTAAATGCCTACCAAGCCTTGATACCTATCACTACCTCGATCATTTGTTGTTGTTGAATCTGCCAAAGCAGAGCAACACATTTAATCTTGGTAGGGTACGGAGGGACAATCTTGGTCCCGCCTATCACGGCTTGGGTGAGAACAAACTCAATCAGATTGAGTGAAACTAGTTAACTCGGTCGGATCGAGTCTAACTATAGGCATATTCCAATCGTTGGAAAGGTAGGATAAAAATCGCATTTATATTAAAACATGGGCGATTTAGCCAAAGCTAACTCAAGTTTTTATGTAAATGTAAATTTTAATCCTATAAACAAGAGTTGCATAGAGATGTAATCGGTAAATTGTTACCTACCGATCGTACTAAGTCTTGGGCGATTTAGCCAAAGCTAACTCAAGGCTTAGTATGATGTGGATCTTGTCCCACTATATTATAGTTTAATTAGATAGAATCTTGTAGCGTGGTTTGACCACATCTATGACTTGATTCTACAAATTTTCTATAATTCAGTGGGAGAATCATTTAATTAAAGGCCTAATTAAATGAAAAAGGGAATATGTTATTTAATTTTCTGCATTTTATTGTTGTAGATTGCCATGTCGACAAACGCAAATACTCTCTCTCTGCGATCTGTCCTTGAGAAGGACAAGCTCAATGGAGCAAACTTCCTGGACTGGTACAGGAACTTGAGAATAGTTCTCAAGCAAGAACGTAAACTGTACGTTCTGGAGCAGCCTATTCCTGAGGCACCTCCTGCCAGTGCCACGCGAGCTGACCGTGATGCTCACAAGAAGCATCAAGATGACGCATTAGATGTGTCATGCCTTATGCTCGCAACCATGAACTCTGAGCTTCAGAAGCAACATGAGTTAATGGATGCTTTCGATATGGTTGAGCATCTGCGTCAACTGTATCAAGGACAAGCAAGGCACGAGAGATTTGAGATCTCTAAGGCACTGTTTCAGTGCAAGATGCAAGAAGGGACTCCCGTAGGTCCCTATGTACTCAAGATGATTGGGTACATAGAGAATCTACAGAGATTGGGATTCCCACTGGGCCAAGAGCTGGCCACAGACTTGATCTTGCAGTCCCTACCCGAAAGTTATAGTCAATTTGTCATGAACTGGAACATGAACGAAATTGACAAGCCCCTGCCTGAGATGCTCAGCATGTTGAGAACTGCTGAGCTCAATCTTAAGAAGGCCAAGCCCATTTTGATGGTGCAGAAGGACAAAGGTAAGGGCAAGCCCAAAGGCAAGGGAAAGTCTCAAGCCAAGGGCAAGGGCAAGGGCAAAGCACTGAAACCCAAAGGAGGGGTTGCCAAGGATGCTACCTGCTTCCACTGTGGTGAGACCGGACACTGGAAGCGGAACTGCAAGAAATATATGGAAGATCTCCAGAAGAAGAGAAGTCAGACTTCTACTTCAGGTATTCATGTTATAGAAGTCAATTTGTCTATTTCTACATCATGGGTATTAGATACCGGATGTGCTTCTCACATTTGTACTAATGTGCAGGCGCTGAGAAATAGCAGGGCATTGACAAAGGGCGAGGTGGACTTACGAGTTGGCAATGGAGCAAGAGTTGCTGCTGTTGCTACAGGAGTTTATATGCTATCTCTGCCCTCTGGGCTTGTATTAGAGTTAGATGATTGTTATTATGTGCCTGCTCTGACTAAGAACATAGTTTCTGTTTCTTGTTTAGACAAGAAAGGATTTTCGTTTATAATAAAGAACAAATGTTGTTCAGTTTATTTAAATGAAATGTTCTATTGTAGTGCACCTCTGATGAACGGACTCTATCTTCTAGACTTAGAAAACCCTATCTATAACATAAATACCAAAAGGCTCAAGTCTAATGACTTGAACCAAACCTATATCTGGCACTGTCGCTTAGGCCATATAAATGAGAGTCGCCTATCCCAGCTCCATAGAGATGGTTTGCTGGACTCATTTGATTTTGAATCATTTGAGACATGCGAGTCTTGCCTTCTTGGCAAGATGACCAAGACTCCATTCAGTGGACACAGCGAAAGAGCAACCGATTTGTTAGGTCTTATACATAGCGATGTATGTGGCCCTTTCAATGTTGCTGCCAGAGGTGGTTATAGTTACTTCATTACATTTACTGATGATTTCAGTAGATATGGTTATGTGTACTTGATGACACATAAGTCAGAATCCTTTGAAAAGTTCAAAGAATTCAAGAATGAAGTACAAAACCAGCTTGGCAGGAGTATTAAAATACTTCGATCAGATCGAGGTGGAGAATACCTCAGCCATGAGTTCCGTGACTATCTAGCTGAGTGTGGGATTCTGTCCCAACTCACTCCTCCTGGAACACCACAATGGAATGGTGTGTCCGAAAGGAGGAATCGTACCCTATTAGATATGGTGCGATCCATGATGAGTCACACAGATCTTCCTATATCCTTTTGGGGATATGCTCTGGACACGGCAGCCTTCACTCTTAACCGTGTTCCATCAAAGGCTGTAGTAAAGACACCATATCAGATATGGACTGGGAAGAGTCCCCAGATGTCTTTTATGAGGATTTGGGGTTGTGAGGCTTACGTTCGACGTCAAGTCTCAGACAAACTGGGACCCAAATCTGATAAGTGCTATTTTGTAGGATATCCCAAGGAAACGAAGGGATATTACTTCTACATTCCCAGTCAGCACAAAGTGTTTGTGGCGAAGACTGGGGTTTTTCTAGAAAGGGACTTTGTTTCTAGAAAAACTAGTGGGAGTACGTTCGATCTTGAAGAACTTCAAGATATGGACCAAAGCACTGAGGCCTTGATGGAGGTTGAACAGGAACCACAAAGTGTTGTGGATCATGAGGTTGTTACACAAGGAGTTATGGAACAACATCCTGTTCAAGTAGACCTACCTCTTCGCAGGTCTGGTAGGGTACGTCATCAGCCTGAGAGATATTCATTTCTCTTGTCTGATGACAATGACGTTGTGCTCATTGAGAATGAGCCTACAACCTATCAGGAAGCTGTGATGAGCCCAGACTCTGAGAAATGGCTTGAGGCCATGAGATCCGAGATGGATTCCATGTACACCAACCAAGTTTGGACCTTGGTTGATCCACCTGAAGGGGTAAAACCCATTGGGTGTAAGTGGGTCTTTAAGAGAAAGACTGACATGGGAGGACTTACGCATACCTATAAGGGTAGACTGGTAGCAAAGGGTTTCAAACAAATTCATGGTATTGACTATGATGAAACCTTTTCTCCAGTAGCGATGTTCAAGTCCATTCGGATCATGCTTGCTATTGCAGCATACCACGATTATGAGATCTGGCAGATGGATGTCAAAACCGCGTTCCTGAATGGGAACCTACTCGAGGATGTGTACATGACACAACCTGAGGGTTTTGTAGATCCAAAGCATACTGGCAGAGTATGCAAGCTGCAAAGGTCCATTTATGGACTAAAGCAAGCTTCTCGGAGCTGGAATCTTCGATTCGATGATGCAATCAAACAGTTTGGTTTCATCAAGAATGAAGATGAACCCTGTGTCTACAAGAGGGTTGAAGGAAACATAGTAGTTTTCCTCATATTGTATGTGGATGACATACTACTCATTGGGAATGATATTCCTATGCTTCAGTCTGTGAAGACTTGGCTGGGGAATTGTTTCTCAATGAAGGACTTAGGTGAAGCAGCCTGTATTTTAGGCATCAAGATCTATAGAGATAGATCTAAGAGATTGCTTGGCCTAAGTCAGAGTACATACATTGACAAGGTCTTACTTCGGTTTGCCATGCAGAATTCCAAGAAAGGATTTCTGCCTATGTCACATGGTATGAGTCTTTCGAAGACTCAAAGTCCCTCTTCTAGAGAGGAGAGAGACCGCATGGATCAGATCCCTTATGCCTCGGCCATAGGATCTATCATGTACGCCATGCTATGTACTCGTCCTGATGTCTCGTATGCTTTAAGTATGACGAGCAGATACCAGTCAGATCCAGGTGAGCGTCACTGGATAGCGGTCAAGAATATTCTTAAGTACTTGAGAAGGACTAAAGAATATTTCTTGATATATGGAGGCGATGAGGAGCTAACTGTAAAGGGTTACAGTGATGCTAGCTTCCAGACCGACCAGGATGATTATCGGTCGCAGTCAGGGTTCGTGTTTTGTCTGAATGGCGGCGCTGTGAGCTGGAAGAGTTCGAAGCAGGACACAGTTGCTGATTCTACAACAGAGGCTGAGTATATTGCTGCATCAGAGGCAGCAAAGGAGGCAGTTTGGATCCGCAAGTTCGTTGCAGAGCTTGGGGTGGTTCCTAGCATTGCAGATCCCATAGAGCTCTATTGTGACAATAATGGAGCTATTGCGCAGGCTAAGGAACCTCGCTCACACCAGCGGACCAAACATATACTACGGCGCTTCCATCTCATTCGAGAGATCATCGATAGAGGAGATGTGAAGATATGCAGAGTACCCTCAGAGGCTAACGTCGCAGATCCCCTGACCAAGGCTTTGGCACAGAGAAAGCATGATGGTCACACTAGATCATTGGGTATTAGATACTACAGTGATTGGCACTAGTGCTAGTGGGAGATTGTTAGTGAGAGCCCTAGAGCCAATCATGTGATGATTATATAGACTCATTTGTATCATATTCCTGTGTATAAATAAAGGCATGTTTTATGGTTATTATACTTACGTGTATTTGTGCCGAATAGCTAAGCATAATAATGTCCTTGAGTAGAAGATTCTTATCTATATCAATCGATTAGTTGAATCGATAGTGAGATAATATAGAGAACACTACTCTAAATAATTCCTAGTCAAGTATTAACATTCAAGGACAATGTTAATACGTAGAGGCTAGCATGTAAGTCAACATGATGACTTGATCTCACAAGTCATGGATATAGAGATATCAAGTTGACACATGGGTATGCATTGGAGAATGTATACTGAATGACCCGCCATGAGAAAGTATCATGGATCGCTATATGAGTGTCATATACTTTCTCATGTGGCTATTAGTATGACTATTAGTCCTTGGACCTGAAGTCACCATGGATTCCTACATAAGGAGTTACGTACTTTGGCTTCGTCAAACGTCACCCGTAAATGGGTGGACTATAAAGGCGATTACTGGGTATGTAACAAATTATGGAGAGGGATGTGAGTGATGTAGATGGGATCTATCCCTCCTATATGACGGGAGCGATATCGTATTCTTGATAGAGTTAGACCACAAAGTGCATGGCCATGCCCAAGTGAGTCAATATGAGATATTGAGCTCATTTGATTAGTGTGAGTCTACTTGGAGTTCAAGATATAGATTGACTCGAGGATGACACGGTCTATGCCTCAATTGAGTCAATCTAGATATCAAAGATAGAGGGACATTATCATATATTGTGAGAGTCACAATTATTAGTCACAAGGTGATGTTGGATCTCAACATTCTTGTAACTTGGGTAGCAATGATGTGTTGCTAGATACCGCTCATTGCTTATGTTTCTAAGAGGTTATAAGCATTGCCAACGTTACAAGAACCTATAGGGTCACACGCAAAGAACAAATAGATGGAGAAAATTGAAGTCAAGTTTGACTTGGCTAAATATGGAAAGTCCATAAAAGGCAAGTTTGACTTGACCTAAATCCAAATCAAGTTAGACTTGACTTGGTTCCACTTCAAGTTAGACTTGACATGGGAGAAGAAAAATTGAAGTCAAGTTTGACTTGACTAAATATGGAAAGTCCATAAAAGGCAAGTTTGACTTGACCAAAACCACCTCACCTTGAATTGACCAAGTGATGACTTGGCTTGGTTTTTGACTAAATGTGTATGCCACATCATTTCCAAGGTGGTAACCCCTCCCATTTGAATTTGAATTCAAATGGAGGAGGTTATGGCATGTTGTGGCCGGCCACTTAATGGCCATTAATGGCCATTAAGTGGCCGGCCACCAAGGGTGATCAAAAAGGGATTTTGGTTCCCTTTTTGGGTGTGGCTCTTCTTCTTCCTCTAGAGATTTTTTCTTTTTGCTCTACTTATCCTCTCGTCGAAACCGAGAAGGTGCTAGCACACCTAAGGTTTTTTGATCCATCTATTTTGTTCGCGTGGATACATATAGAGGAGTGTCTGCCTTGATACTCTACGAGATCCGGCGGCTTTTGGACAAGCGGGAAAGCGAAGGGCTACGCATCAAGGGTAATGGTTCTATCATGTAGATCTAATGTAGATTTAGTAGCGAAACTCATACTCGTAATTTATTTTATGTTTGCACGGATCCCGTGGCCGAACTTCTGGGGTTTCCGCAACGCAAAAAGCGGTTTTTGCGGCCTAGAATGCCTAACAGAAACTGCTTGTGAAAATTCGATAGAGGTACCTAAAGTTGATTTCATTGATTGTAATACATTGCTTGATACATCCTTGGTGGGAAATAATTGTGAAAATTCCATTGAAGTATCCAAAATAGATTTCATGGGTGGTGATATGTTTCTTGATATACCTTGGGTGGATATTAATTGTGAAAAATTCATTGAGGTACCAAAAATTGATTTTATTGGATGTGATACATTTTTGGATTCATTCTATGTAGAAATTGATGGTATTACATTTCTATCTTACCCTACACGCATGAGAAAGGTTTTACGTGATTTTCCAGGGTTTCAAAGATTTCTTGAGTGGGTACTCCATCTAAACAGTCCTCAACCTCCTAGAAGGATTTTCAAGAAGCATCAAGGGGGAGGAGATGATTTTACTTTAATTCGAAGCACTTTACCTCTTAAATGGCACTTGTTCCTAAATCACCTTCGGCCACCTGAATATTTTGCTGTAAAGTCTATGTGTGGGGGAATAATGCACCAGAAAATTGAACTAATGAAGGAAACTCTTTCAGCTACCCATACTCCTCCACTACCACGATGGAGGTTATTTCTTGATAGACTCCGACCGCTAGAAATAAAGGGGAGTTTGTTCTTTCTTGCATTTTCTTTAATTCCATATTTCATTTTTATGTTTTCTAGAAGTAGAATTTTCTTTAAAAATGAGTTCTTGCTAATAAATGTGTAAGTAGAGCAAACTAGAATGAATAAATAGACATTGTAAATACCATGTTATTTCTTTTAGCAGTTTTGTTCTTAGTGAATAGGAATAAATGTATCCCTATAGGTTGTCTTCATGTCATTTTAGAATCTCTTGAAAATAAATTAAATTTGGTTGTTAAAACTTAAGGTTTGAGCTAATGGATGAATTCTTGGATGCTTGAGTACTACTTGGCTTTTGATTCTAAAGTGATGGCTTGGGATGAATTATTTATGCCTAGTGAGAATTAGCCTTATATTTGTGACACACATATGTGATTGTACTCTAGAACTTGCTTAGGTTCTTTCAAAACCATATTTCTATGATTAGATCACATCTATAGATGCTAATCAATTTGTTTACCTTTCCATATCAATTTTTGGCAATAATCATGTTTATTCTATTTTTCTTTCCTTATTTCCAACTCTTAACCATAATTTTCTATGGATTTGTTTGTTTGAGATATTTCTTGATGTTACATTGCCCGAGACAGGCAAAATATCAAGTGTGGGGGAGGTGGCTAGTGTTTCGGAAATATTTGGTATCAAAGAGGCATTTCATGTCAAGAAGAAAAAAAAATCTTTGTCGTCGAAGCCAAAAGGTGTCGAGTTGAGTGAGTTTGGTGTCAAGAATGAGCAAGAAGAAATGGTTAAGGATGGAACCAATTGGAGCATCTAGATTTCTAGTTATACTTTGAAGATCCAAGTGGCACGCAATGAAAAAAAAACAAAATCTGCAATGAAAAAAAAATGGCACGCAAAAGCAAAAGTTTGTGCCAAAGTGGAAAAAATCTGCTATTTTGGGTAAGAAATGGGTTGGATCAAAAACTGGAAAGTTGGAATTATGAAAGTCAAGATCAGCAACACCTTGTTAGAATCTGAACTGAAGCTGTACAAATCTGAAACCAATGAAGAAAATCTGTGCCAAAACAGAGAAAAGAAAATTTTTCTTTTGTGCTTATTAGTAATTGAAGTGCAGCTGAATTGATTTGAAGCCGAAACTGAATTGAGATGCAAGGGATGCTTACAAGGACTCAGAACAAAGCACTCGACAGCATCAGAAATTCTGGAGAGCATGCATGGTTGAGAATACATGCTGAAAATGCAGCTAGGAAAGAAAAAAAAACAGTTGGAAGCTAGCAAGGCAGTTTGTATCAACTTGAAACTGGAATTGGATTCTCAAGGCTGTGAATCATGAAATGAAGTACATAAATGAATCGAAAGAGTGATTAGTATATCCACTGCTGATCAAAATAGAAAAAGGTGGTTGTTTGGACTTTTTAGCTCAAAACAGAAAAAGAATGCAGTGAAGTTGGAATCTGAAACAGCTTGGATCAAATTCTCCAATACTAGGTGATGTAACTGCCTTGAAAAATTAGAGAATTGCAAGGTTTGAAGTGATGCCATAGAGCTAGAATCTGAAGCAGAAAAAAAAGAGAAGAAAAGAATAAAAGTAGAAGAGTGCCAATATGAAGGTGATGTGTATCAACAATTAGTTGCAAGAGATGTTTAGTGAGGGTTGTATGTGGAGCATCCATGTTACTTGTTGTCTCAAGTTCTCTGATACAAAATCTGATCTGAAGTGCTCCATTAGAGAATTTGAGAGAAGAAAAAAAGAAAGAGACAAGAGTTTAAAAAAAATAAGGAAACAAAGAAACAAGTGGCACACAATTGAAGTGTTGGCAGTATAAAATCAGTGAAGATAATCTCATCCAAATCCAAGCCTTGCATCACTACCATTCTGACTTTACTAGAGAGAAAGAAGAGGGAAAAAAAAGAGAAAAGAGAAGGAAGCAAGGTTGGCACGCAATAGCAAAAATTGGCACAATGAAGTCTTTTTCATCCGCATCAAAGGCATTATCCAAATTTTTACTCCACCACACAAATTTGATTTCACTAGAGGACTGTAAGGAGGGCAAAGTGCATTGGATATATTCTCGAGCAACCAAGTCTCCCATTTCATAAATTTTTCTATTTTCTTGGCTTTCACTTCATTCTTATCATTTTCAATGTCTTTCACATGTTTTTGTAGATGTGGATCCTAATAATGAATAATGGTGGAGAGTTGATAACAACAAGCCTATGGTAGTGCAAAAAGCATGTGTGTATGAGTGAGCTCCACTTTCATCATGAACTTAGAACTCAGAATGAGAGCCACCATAAAATTTTCCTTGAAAGGCTAGTGAGTTAAATTCATCTCAATGAATCATGAAAGATGAAAAGGCTATGTTGTTGATTTATGGACGAGATACTAATCCATAGAGCTTAGATTTTTGAGAAGTGACAACCTTAGGTAATTTCTTTTCACTTGCTTCTAATTATGCTTGACAAAATCTAGGGGATACACATTTAGTAGTTTTCGCGAGACGCTCAAGTTTAAGTGTGGGGGAGTTGATAAGTACTATTTTGATGACTTTTTCACACTCTAAAATCCATGTTTGAACCATATTTAGCATGCTTAACCATGAATTTACCCTTGGTTCTATAGATTAGTTTTATTTTGGGCTTTATTGCAAATCATTATACATTTGAAAGAGTTTGGAACTTAATTGAGAATCTATGTTTGTAGATTTTGGAAGGATCATGGGACGAGATCAAGATTGGTCAGGATCAGGCTCAGATCAAGGTGATCAAGCTCTAGAGAACTGTGAGCCGTCCATTCAGAAGATTAGCAGATCTGGATCATCCAGGGCAAATCAGATGGATCCCAGCTGAGGAAAGGTAGATCTGACCTTCATAATGAGATCTAGAAGTTTAGGGGTAAATCGGAGTAGATCCAACAGTTGGATCAAGCTCAAGAGGGATCTAGATCGTTCATTCAAGGATCAGGTTGATCTGAGCTATCCGTTGCAAATTTGGAAGATCCGTGCCACTGAGAGATAAATCTTGACCATTGATCAACATCTGGGAGTTTTAGTTCAGATTGAATAAAGATCAACCGTTGGATGGAGTTGAGTTAATCTAGACCGTCCACTGCTAAACTATATCAACTGCCATTCAAATCCCGATCGGGATCGCGTCTTCTTCGCAGAGCTCAGATTCCTTGTTTTTCCTTCACTGTTCTTCAATTTTTCTACGATTTTCTTCATCAGAGGGCCTGACCATCATCAATTTCATTCTTGGATCTAGATCTAGATCGTTGGGAAGGTTTCTCCATGAAGTTTCAGCTCCAATTCGGCTAAAAATAGAGATAATTGAGTGTTTCGTCAGATCTGTAATCTGATCGCTTGGATCCCGTGTTGTGTGCCATTTCCATCCATCTGGTCTATCTGGAGGGTCCTCTGGATGCTCTGATCATCTCCAAATCATCATAGCATAACGACACAAGGAGATCGAGGAGATCGGATTGTTTCTTCAGAGACTGAGCAGAGTGGAGTTGGATTGATTCACAAAGCTTAATTCCCATTGATCTGTGGATGCTAAGGGGTTCGAAGCTCACTCTTGTGTGACGGCAAGAAGATCTGGAGATAAGGGAAGGGATCGATGCTAGTTTCCTTAATGAATTCCTGTCTTTAACTGTAATTTCATTTTCTGCAATCCATTTCTATTTCTGTCCTTGTATCAGCTGTTTTAGTGGTATTTTCTGAATCATCTTTGCGTTAATTAGGTTTCATCTCTCCAAATTAATTAGACACATCACTTGTTAGTGAAAGATCTAATTTAATCTCAGTTTGTTCCAATTTCATTACTGCGTATCACTGCTATTTCTGTAATTTCAGTTTCATTTCTGAATTCTTTAGTTCATTTCAAAATTCAGTTTAGGTCTAGTCTTAATTCCTGAACTTGGAGTCAACATTCAGTGTATTAATGCACTTAGATCAGTTTACTTAGTATCTGAATCGTTTCTGAATCCAGTTCCATTTACTCATTCTTGTTCAGCTGTCGTGTATCAGATTTCAGTCTGCGTATCCATTTTGTTGCTGTAATTTCTACTGATAGCTTCTGAATTTTGTGCCAAATAAACCTTAGCTCTTTTTAAGCTTTACTGAACTTAGATTAGTGACTTGATTTCAGCTTTCATTTGTTAGTTTCACCATTTGATCTGCTGTTGCAGTTCTGCATTCAATTTAGTAATTTCTGGTAGTTAGTGTTATGTCTGCAGGTTAGCTGATAACTTTCGAAGTTGTGCTAAGTAATCGGTGGTTCTTCTTCAAGTTTTTTTTTCTTTTGAACTGTAGATTAGAGCAATTGATTTCGGCTGGTTTGTTTAATTTTGCATTTGGTTTGATGCTTCATTTCTGCTTTCATGTTCTGAATTCTTGCATTCGAATTCTGCACTAAGCTCATTTCTGATTTGCTACATTCATTTCTGAATTCCTTCCTTAATTCATGATTAGCACTTCACTCTTAGCTTTGTCTTCCAAGTTGAAGTGATTAGTCTCAATTCGGAATTTTCAATTATAGCTTTGGCACTTAGTATCATTTTGGCACATAGGTTTCATTTATTCCTTACGTATCAAGTGTTCTCTTATTCATTTGCTTAGCATTTGGTTTGCACATGATATCAGAATTATTTTCCAAAATTCGATTTGCATTGGTTAGAGTTAATTTCCTAATTGGTTGAGTCATAAATTGTAACTACCTAGTTTAAGTTCATTTAGTTAAGTTTCTTTCTTTACATTAAGTTTTCATTTCTAATTGAATCCAAATCCAGATTATATTTCAAACCCAAAAATATTCGATGACACATTAACTCGAGCTCGAATCAAACAACCCTAACTAGTCCTAGGAAAAATACGACCTGTGGCCCCTTTACTACATTTTTGTCCTTATTATCAAAAAGGGTTTCCAGCCTTACAAATATCTAAATTTGAGACCCACATTCGTGACACATATCTCGGGATCATCACCTAACGAAAGAAGAGTTGAACCGGGTGGGTCCATTCAACAGTGCAAAGGAACTCTGGGGTAAGCTAATTGAACTGCACGAAGGGACCTCCGACACCCGAATCAGCAAGAGGGACCTACTATTGAACGAGCTGTATACAATCAAGATGAACGACAGCGAATCTGCAGCTCAGCTCCATGCCAGAATTCAAGAGCTAATGAACGGTCTACACACAATCGGTCATAAGGTAGAAAATGATGACCTGATCAGGTATGCTCTTAACGCTTTCCCGAGAAACACTATGTGGGCATCTATGGTAGATGTGTACAAAGTTTCAAGGGATTTATCTAAAATTAAATTAGATGAGTTATTTTATGAACTAGAATTGCATGAGCAGACTAACTGCACCCTGGCCGAGAAAGACATCACTTTTGTTGCAGGTAAAACTGGAAAGATAACCATGAAGAAGCCTCAACCTACATCTGAGTCTGATTCAGACTCAGACTCAGAAGACAGTGAAGGAAATCGACCTAAGCTGGTTCGGCTAGCCCGGGATTACTACAAGGAACTAAAAAACCAGTCCAATAGAAGAAAAGCCAGCCGAAGAAAGGATGAACCAGCTGAAACTTCAAATGTAAAGACCAAACCCAATGTGACCTGTTACGAATGCAAAAAGAAGGGTCACTACAAGACGAAATGCCCCAATCTGAAGGAAACGAAGAAGACAAGAAAGAAGAAGGCCCTTCAGGCAACATGGGACGAATCTTCGTCCGAAGAAGATGAAGAGGCCCCACAGACGAACCTGCTCGCACTAACCGCCTCGGAAGAAATCAAGACTGAATCAGATTCGGAACCGGACGACGGAAGGCTTACATTTTCAGAGGACGGCGAAATCACTGTAAGTGGGTTTACTAGAATTCAATTAACTGAATTAATTGCTTACCTTTCTCGCGACATGGCGAAAGCCAAAATACGAGTCGAGTCCCTCTGACAGGAAGTAAAACTCCTGAAAGAGGGCTGACTCTAGATCCTTAACTGAGAAGGTTCAAGAAGGAACCTCTACTCATGTTGAAAAACATGAGAAAGAGAACTCCTCCTTGAAAACTCAAGTCAAGGACCTTAGAGCAGCATTAGAACGATTCACTTCTAGTTCCAAGGGTCTTGGCATGATCCTTGGAAAACAGAAGCCGCTTCTAAATCGATCCGGGTTAGGCTATCGAACCAAGGCGAGACAAAGGTCATACTATGCTGTACTGAATCAGTCTAGACCTAAAATTCATGCATGGGTACCCAAACTATGCTTGAACAAACAAACTGGATCAAATCAGTATTGGATCCCCAAGGAGAAGATTCATATCTTACCAAACCATTATCATGGCTTTAGTCCAGGGGGAGCCAAATTAAAAATAATTTTCATAGTTAAATGAATTTCTTTTCTCGTTTTAATTTGCATGATTGCTTGTCTACTTATCTTTTTTGTAATTTACCATGCATAGACTTAGGACTGGTTAGATTAAGGACTGAACCAATTAATTGAAATTTGAACAACATAGTATTTGTAACGACCTGGAAAATCTTCTCAATATTTTTTTTAAAATATTGATCATGTTTAGAGAGTGTTTCGAGGAACCTAGAGATACTAGTATGAACTTTAGCCTAGTTATCCATAATTTCCCCATTTAAATAGAAAAGCTAAGTACTAATGGGCCTTGTATGGGCTTTTCTAGTACCATAGTTATTAGTGGATTTTAGGTAGAATTTAATATAAATATAAATGGATTTTAATTAGGAATATTAGCATGATCATGGGTGAATTTTAGGGGAATTTTTGGAAATAAGGAAAAATAAAAATAAAAATAAAATAAAAAGAAAGTGCATGCACCAAGGATTGAACCTTGGACCTATGTTACAACCATGTACTAACCAATTCACCTAGTAAGGGAGTGCTATTAGAAGAGGATGGGGAATTGTAGATAAGTGGGAAAGAAGATGAAGAGACACAAAGAAGATGAAGAGACACCATTAAAGAGGTGCTTGCCTCTTTACTCATTATAAAAGGCCATGAAGAGGAGGAAATGCCTAATGCATTTCGACCAAGAAACCTTTCCCTTTTCTCTCCACCAAACTCTTCTCCTTCCTCCTCTTCCTCACCGAAATCCTTGGTCCCCTTGCTACCATTTTCAAGTCCTTCACCTCCTAGAGAAAACCGGACCAAAAGAAGAGAAGAACAAGAGGAGTGCTAGAGTTTAAGAGGTCTTTTCTTCTCCAAAATTTGGAGATCTTTTGGGAACATAAGAAAAAGTGGTAAGACTCCCTCACCTGCAACATAATGGCTTTTTATGTGTTTTTTATGATTTTTATGTTGCTTGTGATGTTGGGTGAAAGAAAATGGAAGAAATCCTTGAGGGAAGTTTTGGCCATAAAGGGGTACCCCCTTTTCTATGTCCAAAAACTTAAAGGAAGAGTTCATGAAATTGTTACTACCTTTTTGTAATGAATATATGATGGATACATGGTGTTTGAATGCCCTCCATGATGTAAAGGACTTGGAAGAATTCGGCCAAGTCATGAAATGGATAAATGTTGATGCATGAAGTAGACTATTATTCTAATGATTGTTTCCTTGCTATATAAATGTTTTAGGCCACGAAATTTTGTGGAATCTATGATAAGGGACCGCTGTAACATTCGGCCAAGGGACCTTAAATTATGCCTTAAAACAGATTTTTATAGATCTTCATGAAGTTATGGTTAAATCAAGTGATATGCATGTGATTGGGTGTTTTATTTCATGATGGAAATAATTTATACCTTAGGGTCAGTACCTTATCTAAGTTGTTTCAGCCTAAACTCATGCTTCATTCTATGTATTGATGTTTAGAAAAATGTTACATGTACCCATATGCATAATAATCCAAGTAGAACTCTAGATCATACACCTAGACTAGTGTTTGGTGAAGTACAAACTACTTTTGCACTTGTGAATGAATTCTTATGAAAAATATGCTTTTATTCCCATGTTAGGTGAATGATTCTGCTATGAAATCTCTACTGTGAGTTTCAACAAATTACAAGAATAGGGGTTAAGAATAGGTTCGAGTACAAAACATGCCCCTAAACTAGTGTTTCATGAAGCCTAGACTACCTTTATGCTTGTATATGACCTTAATGGTAAAATATGTTTTTGTTTATATGTTATATGAACTTTTATACCATGTTATACATACTGTGAATTTTGGCCAATTACTAGAATAAAGGCTAAGAATAAGTTCAAGTACAATTCATGTACCTAAACTAGTGTTTAGTGAAGTCTAAACTACCAGTGTACTTGTAAATTACCTCTTATGTAATGTATGTTTTTATTTCCATGATTATATGACTCTTATGCTATGATATCCTTGCTATGAAGTTTTGTCCAGCATGTATTAAGATGAGAAAAGAAAGATTAAACTAACATATTGCCTTAATTAAGACAAGCAGGTTATAAGTATGATGTATTGATGAAACTAGCATGATGGTTGCTTCACTTACATGTGTTAAAAGAAAGGTCCTTCCATGTCTTGCTATCTATGCTAATGATTATGCCATGAAAGTATGCCTATGTTTATGAATGATTGAATGCCTATAGTACATGCAATATGAAAGAAAGAAAGAATGCATATTCTATATATGAAAGTATGCTTATGATTATGAATGATTGAATGTCTATAGTACATGCAATATGAAAGAAAGAAAGAAAGAAAGAAATGCATGTTCTATATGAAAGAAAGAAAGAAAAGAAAAGAATGCATATATGTATTTTACTTTAAAGAATGGCTTGTACCGGGTCTTGAAAGATCCACGGTTCTGGACTACCGAAGCTGTCCCTAGGCTGAAAGATAGTAAACCTAGAATGTAGACCCCTGTAGGTCGGGATTAGCTACCTCACATCCTACATAGGGGTATGCGCGCAAAAGAAAGAATGGGCACAAGCCGGGGACCCCAAAGAAGATGATGTATATGATTTTAAAGTATTATTTAGTATGTTTTCTAAAGAGCATCCTAATGTTTTGAAATGCACATGTTCTATGTTTATATGTCTTCATGTATCTTATGTGCCTTATGAATTTTATGCTATCCATGAAATGTTATATGTTTTAAAATGCATGCGACGTATGGATTTACTGAGTAGGAAAGAGCTTTCTAAGTTTCATACTTATAGTTGTTTGCTTATGTTGCAGATCAATATAGAAACCACTAAAGGATGGGAAGCTGCAGGAAGGGCTAATGTGTGTGGTGGTGACTTGACTGATCGATCCACTTTAGTGCCATCTATAGACTTAGTTCTTATTTCTAATAAGACATATGTTGCTACTTTATGCATGATACTTGCTAGTTCTTTTGGAGTTTATTTATGTATGGATGCTATTAGATGTTATATGACGTTATCACTTCCTTATCGTTGCATATGCTTTTAGTTATGTTTCATTTCCGCTGCAATGTTAGATTCATACGCAATGATATAAGTAAGCAAGGAAAAAAAAGGGTTAAAGGTAACGCCGCCGCCTAACGGTAAGGGGCGGGCGTTACAGTGTGGTATCAGAGCAGTTGCTATCTCACTACACACACATCAAGCCTTCTTCCTACAGCTTCCAAGTAAGTACCTCTATGTATACCTTATGTTCTTTTATGATGTTCTTTTATGATTCAAGAATATGTAAGTATAGATGATATTTTATGATTCTAGAATATGTGAGTATGGAGGATACCTTACGATCCTAGGATATGCAAGTATGGATGATATGTTATGATGTTTGAATATGCAAGTAGGAATGATACCTTATGATGGATGATAGAAAGTGCTTGCAAGATATGTGAATATGAATGATATTTTCTTATTATTTATAGAAATCAAATAATTTAGAATTTAATATGGGGGTAGGAATAACAATAACTTATATTATCCATACTTGTCTTTTATGAAGAAAAGCATGGCTAGAAGATAGAGTAACAGAATTAATGAGACTACCAAGACTAAAACGGTAAGAGAAAAGAATTTGAGATTTGGCTTATAATTGTGAAAGAATACCGTATTTAATATGTGGACGATGAACAGCTATGAAGTGGTAGTAAGGAGCGGTGAGTATCTAGAAGAGCAGAAAGACAGAGTACTAATAAAGCGAAGAGCGCGATTGATATAGAAGAGTTATATTAGGTACTAGATAATAGTATTTATCTCTTGATAGATTGTGTGGTAGTTAGAGTAGGTATGGAAAGAGCAGAGAAAAGTATAGTTTACATGTAAATGGAAGAAAAAAAGAAGAGAAGAGACGATCGTTAAAGTAGAAATGAGTAATGTTATCGAATTTTTAAATTTTGACTGCTTGATGGAAAACTCTGAGTGGAAAGGAATGACTTGATAAATAAATAGGAATTACTGTATAGTAAGAGAATTGTTAACATAGATTGAGAAGAAGAGATGTTGTCTTTTAGGTTGAGTTACATTGTCTAGTGGATTAGATTTGGATAAGAGCAAGGTCTGATAGATAAAAGTAGTTAGTGTATGTAAGTCACTTGGCTGGAAATAGATAGATGTGAGAAAACAAAGTAGAGTAGGTAGATTTGATGTCCATTATATTATGAGATGATGAATTAACTGAAATGAGTAGTTATTTTTCATGATGACATAAAAACAGTAGAGTAAATGTAGTAGCAAAAATTAAATAAGCAAGCTTAGCGCATAATATTCTAAAAAAAAATTGTTTATGGTTTTAGGTTGATAAAAACTGAAGAGATTAGCACGTTATATTTAGTTTAAACTAAATAGTAAAATCTTGGATACAAGTGTTTCGAGTTAGCTTTTAGGTTAGTATAGATTATTAGTCAAAGACTAGTTATCTAGTAATGGGTTTAAATATATGGATTTGATTGAGAAATTTTAGTATAATTGATAGAGATTGTATGCATTATAGGTTAGTCAGTTAAAACAAAGTAAGTAGCTCAAATAACTAGAATAGGAAGTAATATGATAAGCGATACATGAGTTTATGTACTCTGAGAAGTTATGTTAGATAGAAACGAATATATTATTAAAATAGATAATAAAAGAACTAAGATTAATAAAGTAAGAATAATTCTCGGAAAAAGGGGTAACGAGATTCGAGTAGAAAGGAGAAAGAGTTGTACTTATATAAAGCTGTAATTATGTTGTCAAGGAGTAGATTTGAAGTATGATACTGAATGTAATAAAAGAGAATCATATAATAATAATTGTAATTTTTGTTTAGTTTATACAGATAAAAGATGTATGTGAGAAGCAGAGACATTGAAATTAGTGCTAATTGAGAAGAGCTTCGGAGTGATAAGTTGTTGCATAGATGATAAACTTGTGCATAGTAAGTGAAAGTTAGAGTCTTGTTTGAAGTAGCAATTGAAATTAACCAGGAATACGTTAAATTATATTCTTCCATGTACAGCTTAATAGTAGACAAAATTATGACAATAAGTAATAGAAACAGTGATAAACAAGTAGAGCTAGAGGGAAAAAAATAACAAATTGCAAGAGAATCCATGTAGATTGTTGTCAAGCTACTAAGATTTGCTATAACGCGTATGGAAAAAGATGTTTGAGATGAAATCATAGTTAGGTATTAGAAGCACCTAAATATAGAGATGTAGCAAAACGAATAAAATGATATGATATCACGAAGAGTAGAAGCAGTTATTATGGTACATAGAAATTGTAAAGATGTAGAAATTTTGGATCTAAGAGTTGCATAACTGATAGACAAAAAGCTAAGGAACAAGGAGGTACCCTTAGTCAAGGTTCCATGCCAAAGCCAAAGGTTCGAGGAAGCTACCTGGGAACGCGAGGATGAGATGAGACGCAAGTACTCGGAGTTATTATAAGTTCGAGGACGAACTTTCACGAGGTATGGGAGATTGTAACGACCCGGAAAATCTTCTCAATATTTTCTTTAAAATATTAATCATGTTTAGATAGTGTTTCGAGGAACCTAGAGATACTAGTATGAACTTTAGCCTAGTTATCCATGATTTCCCCATTTAAATAGAAAAGCTAAGTACTAATGGGCCTTATATGGGCTTTTCTAGTACCATGGTTATTAGTGGATTTTAGGTAGAATTGAATATAAATATAAATGGATTTTAATTAAGAATATTAGCATGATCATGGGTAAATTTTAGGGGAATTTTCGGAAATAAGGAAAAATAAAAATAAAAATAAAATAAAAAGAAAGTGCATGCACTAAGGATTGAACCTTGGACCTATGTTACAACCATGCATGTACTAACCAATTCACCTAGTAAGGGAACGCTATTAGAAGAGGATGGGGAATTGTAGATAAGTGGGAAAGAAGATGAAGAGACACAAAGAAGATGAAGTGACACAAAGAAGATGAAGAGACACCATTAAAGAGGTGCTTGCCTCTTTACTTATTATAAAAGGCCATGAAGAGGAGGAAATGCCTAATGCATTTCGACCAAGAAACCTTTCTCTTTTCTCTCCACCAAACTCTTCTCCTTCCTCCTCTTCCTCACCGAAATCCTTGGTCCCCTTGCTACCATTTTCAAGTCCTTCACCTCCTAGAGAAAACCGGACCAAAAGAAGAGAAGAACAAGAGGAGTGCTAGAGTTTAAGAGGTCTTTTCTTCTCCAAAATATGGAGATCTTTTGGGAACATAAGAACAAGTGGTAAGACTCCCTCACCTGCAACATAATGGCTTTTTATGTGTTTTTTATGTTTTTTATGTTGCTTGTGATGATGGGTGAAAGAAAATGGAAGAAATCCTTGAGGGAAGTTTTGGCCATAAAGGGGTACCCCCTTTTCTATGTCCAAAAACTTAAAGGAAGAGTTCATGAAATTGTTACTACCTTTTTGTAATGAATATATGATGGATACATGGTGTTTGAATGCCCTCCATGATGTAAAGGACTTGGAAGAATTCGGCCAAGTCATGAAATGGATAAATGTTGATGCATGAAGTAGGCTATTGTTCTAATGATTGTTTCCTTGCTATATAAATATTTTAGGCCACGAAATTTTGTGGAATCTATGCTAAGGGACCGCTGTAATATTTGGCCAAGGGACCTTAAATTATGCGTTAAAACAGATTTTTATAGATCTTCATGAATTATGGTTAAATCAAGTGATATGCATGTGATTGGGTGTTTTATTTCATGATGGAAATAATTTATACCTTAGGGTCAGTACCTTATCTAAGTTGTTTGAGCCTAAACTCATGCTTCATTCTATGTATTGATGTTTAGAAAAATATTACATGTACCTGTTGGGACCGGGTGCATGTCGACAAGGATACGAGTTCGTAAAATTCAAAATTTTTACGTGCAGCGGATGAGTTTGAATAAAATAATTTCCTAAATTATTTTATCTTCATATCTAGCATGCAACCTTATAGTGTATCGACATAATCATAAAATAAAAGTTTGCGAAAAGTAAACTAATTTACCAAGTACCTCGCGTAACTCGAAGTATGGGACGAGATCCAACCGTAGCGTCCCTTGGAAGCTTCGCCTCTATTCGCGCCCACGCCGAGTTCTCTTCGGGATGACTTCGCAAAGTCACGAGTTTTGTGCCGACGAGAACTACTAGATTCTCTATAGGCACAACTTGAAAGATCAAGAGAAGAGTTAGAAACTAACCAACAAGAAGCAACGGAATCGAATTCCGAGAGGAGAGGAGTCGCTATCCGCTTCTTCTTCTTCTTGTTCGGGTTCTTCTTCTTCTAGTGGCTCACGGCAACACCTCCTTGGTGTTGTGATTGGGCGCCAGCCCTAGAGGAACTTGGGTGTGCCGGCCCTAGAGAGCTAGGGTGCGCCGGCCCTAAGGAAAGAAGAAGGAGGAGAGAAGAGAAGAGAGAGAGGGAGAGCTCAATAATAATCACTTGATTGGAATTAAGGGCTAGCCTTTGGTTCCTTTATATAGTAGCAACTCCTTTGCTAAGTCTCCCTCTAAACCGAATTAACGGAATTAAGGAATTAGTTATAAGAAATTTATCTTATAAATTTTCTTATTGCTTATTCCTTTTAAGCCTAGTCTTATTATAAACAATTTATAATAAAACAAATTAGTTATCATAAGAATTTATCCTATAAATTTCTTATGAATTTTATTATAACTAACTTTATAATAAAACTAATTATTTATCATAAGAAATTTATCCTATAAATTCTTATGAATTAATTCCGTTTAAACCAAGTCTTTATTATAAACTAATTTATAATAAAAACTAATTCTTCTTCTCTTTAAATTATGGAATAAATTTTATAAGAAATTTATAAACTTTCTTATTATGGATAAATCAATTCATAATTGATTTTATAAAATTAAAATGAACCAACTCATGGATTATTTTAATCTTCCATAAAAGAATAAATTTTTATAAATTTTATTTATATAAATTTCTTTATACAAATTTATTTATCCATAATTTATAAAATAAATCACGCTAGATTTATTTTATTAATTAAACCAATTAAATTGGTTTTCTCCTTTTATTTGGCCGGCCACCAAAGAGGGTTAACACCCTCTTTGGTCGGCCAAACCCAACCCGGACCGTCGCGAATTAAACTCATTTAATTCGCCCAAAAAGCCTTCAAAAGACTTAGCCATTTTTAGCTTCTATGCGCCTCTGACTAACTCAGATTCGACTTATTTCTCTTGATCGGAAAATCCAATTTTCAACTCGTTTTAAATCCCTCGGATTACTCTTAGTGCGTGTGACTAAATAGGCTTTCGATTTATGTTGGCCGTCTATAATCAACTAATTATAGAACGATCATGAGTGGCACCTAGTAGTACATCATGATCCCCAATTAATCGAAAGATCAACGGTTTGACCTCAGAAGAAATTATTCTGAAACCCTTCAGCAGCTCTAATGAATCGTGCCCCATTCCCTTCACCACCTTATACCCACTTGGTTCAGGACACGGTCAATGGTGTCAGTCCCCACTAGGCTGACTACGTCACACCTAGCCCAAGTAATGTCTTACTCGTCCTTTGGATTTCTAATTACTCTCATGTATTTTAGAGACTCTCACTCTAAACATGATATGCTCTGGCCAGAGGCTTTGAGTAACAATCCGACGATAGGCCTGGGTATACATCTCCTCGCAAGGAGTGGTGAATCCTTTGTAGGCTGTTCAAACATCTTCGGGCACTTCGGCTTACACCCGATCATCCTGGGTCCACACCTCCTTGGAGATGCTTGCTTAAGATGTCAAAGTATAAGTCTCCATGACCAAGATGACTTGAACACCGCAAGTCAAAGGAACATCGCACTTAAGCCGCAGTAAGATCTTCATTGACATATCTACATGTAGATTCCCATATGAAGTCTTACAGCTAGTCACTCCAATGAACTAGTTCCCTTAACTAGCATCCATGTTTATCTCCGGACATCCCAATGTCACCAGCCAGTGAGAATCAGCTGAATAGAGAATAACCCATGCTAGTCTCAACAGAATTGATAATGTCCGTATTTATCAATTCATCGACTAGGGATATTTCCAACACTTCACATTTGCACATTTAGAGATAATCACTAGTTGTGATCCCATCACAAATTCTCTTATGCTGTGAATTGTATGGCGGACATTCAGTAGATGAGTTTAAGATCCCAATCAAATACACAAGCATGTATACTCAAATAGTGAATTATCATTTATTAATATAAATGTTTTACAATCATAAGGCGATTGCCTTAGGACACTTCTCTCATATCACTAACAAACTCCCACTTGGCCTAATGACAATCGCTACGGTATCCAATACCACAGGCTCTAACATGACCCTCAAACTTGCTTTGAGGCAAGGCCTTAGTTAAAGGATCCGCTATATTCCTTTCAGTGGGAACTCTCTCAATTCCTATGTCATTCCTACTTATAATCTCTCTGATCAGATGATAGCGGCGAAGCACGTGTTTGGATCGCTGATGAGACCTTGGTTCCTTTGCTTGTGCAATAGCTCCATTGTTGTCGCAGTAAACCGGCACTGCTCATCAATGGTTGGAACCACACCAAGTTCGGAGACAAACTTCTTGATCCAGACTGCTTCCTTTGCTGCTTCCGAAGCTGCGATATATTCCGCTTCCGTGGTAGAATCCGCTACGGTGTCTTGTTTGGAACTTTTCCAACTTACTGCGCCTCCATTCAAAGTAAATACGTATCCAGACTGTGATTTGGAGTCATCCTTATCTGTCTGGAAACTGGCATCTGTATACCCACGTATTACCAATCTCCTTCTCCATATATTAGGAACACATCCTTAGTTCTTCTTAAGTACTTAAGGATTGTCTTGACAGCCGCCCAGTGATCCATTCCTGGATCCGACTGGTATCTGCTTGTGACGCTCAAAGCATACGATACATCAGGCCTAGTACATAACATAGCATACATGATAGATCCTATCGCGGATGCATAGGGAATCTTATTCATGCAAATCCTCTCGTCTTCTGTGCGCGGACACATAGACTTTGAAAGGTTGATCCCATGCCTAATGGGAAGGTAACCTTTCTTGGATTCCGACATGCTAAACCTTTTTAGCACTCGGTCTATATATGTAGACTGCGAAAGACCAAGCAACCGTTTTGATCTATCTCTATAGATTCTAATCCCAAGGATATAGGTTGCTTCTCCCAGGTCTTTCATGGAGAAAGTTTTGGATAACCAAATTTTAACTGTCTGTAAGACTGAAATATCGTTTCCTATAAGTAAGATGTCGTCGACATATAATACTAGGAATACGACTGCACTCCCACTAACCTTCTTGTACACACAGGGTTCGTCAGGATTTTGTGAGAAATCAAACTTTTTGATTGTCTCATCAAAACGGATATTCCAGCTCCTAGATGCTTGCTTCAGTCCATATATGGATCGTCGAAGCTTGCATACCTTGGTTTTATCAACCGATGTGAAACCTTCAGGCTGTATCATGTATACGTCCTCAAGCAGGTTTCCGTTAAGGAAAGCTGTTTTCACATCCATTTGCCATATCTCATAATCATAATGAGCTGCTATGGCTAGGAGCATCCGAATGGATTTAAGCATAGCTACTGGCGAATAGGTTTCGTCATAATCAATTCCTTGTTTTGACGATATCCTTTGCCACTAATCTAGCCTTAAAGGTAACAACATTACCTTCCATGTCGGTTTTCTTCTTGAAAACCCACTTGCACCCTATGGGTTTAATCCCTTCAGGTGGGTTAACCAAGTCCCATACTTGATTTTCGTACATGGAATCCATTTCCGACTTCATGGCTTCAAGCCATTTGTCCCTTTCTGAACTTTTCAGAACATCTTCATAACTGATAGGTTCGTCATCGCCAATGAGCAACACGTCGTTCGATTCACTTACGAGAAATCCGTATCTCTCTGGAATGTTGCGTGTCCTATCAGACCTACGAAGAGGTGGTGTAGTTTTAGGTTCAACTGATAGCTCATCATTATGAATTATCGGTTGTGGGCCTAGACTCGGTGTCTCTGTAATGTCTATTGGAGTTTCTTGAACTTCATCAAGTTCAAAGCCACTCCCACTGTTTTCTTGTAAAAGAAATTCTTTTTCTAGAAATACAGCATGCCTTGAAACAAACACCTTTTGTTCCAAGGGATGATAGAATTGGTAACCCTTCGTTTCCTTAGGGTATCCAATAAATAGATATTTATCAGACTTAGCATCCAATTTGTCTGATACAACCCGCTTCACGTAAGCAGGACAACCCCATATCTTAAGGTGAGTTAAGTGAGGTTTCTTACTATTCCAAATCTCATATGGAGTAGTAGAGAATACCTTGGTCGGGACTCTGTTTAATAAATAAACAGCTGTCTTAAGTGCATAACCCCAAAAGGATTTTGGAAGAGTTGCATGATTCATCATCGACCTAACCATGTCCATCAAGGTTCGGTTTCGCCTCTCAGATACACCATTATGCTGCGGTGTATATGGCGGAGTCCATTTGGATAATATCCCATTGTCCCTTAGATAATCTTGAAACTCTTGACTTAAGTATTCACCACCCCGATCGGATCGAAGTATTTTAATACTTTTGCCAAGCTGTTTCTCTACTTCATTTCTGAACTCTTTGAATTTCTCAAAGGCTTCAGATTTGTGTTTCATCAAGAACACGTACCCGAATCGTGAGTGATCATCGATAAAGGTGATGAAGTAGCTATAGCCTCCTTGTGCAAGAGTTGACATTGGTCCACATACATCAGTATGTATTAGACCAAGCAATTCTCCCACTAGATTACCTTTTCCGGTAAAGGGTAATTTGGTCATCTTGCCTTTTAAGCACGATTCGCATGTATCAAATGAATCGGGTTCAAATGATTCCAAAATTTCACATCGGTGCAATTCGGTCATGCGCTTCTTACTTACATGGCCAAGACGGCAATGCCAAGTGTAGGAGTCTATTCGATTATCTATTCGAGCACGTTTGTTGCTAACTTCGATATTGAAAACGTCACTGGATAAATCTAACGTGTAGATGCCATTGCACAAAGTTCCATTCCCATAAAGAACGCCATTTAAAGTTATGTAACAACAATTGTTACTAAAAGTCAAATGATAACCTTTTTCATTCAAACATGAAATAGATACAATGTTCTTTATTAACGAAGGAACGAAATAACAATTATCCAGTTCTAAGATACGTCCAGTCGGGAGCTTTAGCAAATATGTTCCGATGGCAACAGCAGCAATCCTTGATCCATTTCCAACTCGCAAATCTGCTTCTCCCTTGACGAGTCTTCTTCTATTCCTTAGCCCCTGTATGTCATTACATATATGTGAGCTACACCCAGTATCAAGTACCCAGGTATTTGAGGAAATAGAGTGACATTCAATAACGAAGATACCTGAAGAGGAAGGGGCATCGGATGCCTTCTTCTTCAAGGACTCAAGATAAACCTTGCAATTTCTTCGCCAGTGACCCTCCTTGCCACAATGATGGCAAGTGCCTTTTGGTTTCTTTTCAGTCTTTTTAGCCTTTTTCTTCTTTCCCTTATTCTGTTCTTTGGCCTTCCTCTTAGAACCTTTCTTCGAGGAACCAACTAACAGAACTGCCTTTTGTTCCTACTTTACAGAAGGCTCTACAGACTTCAGCAGGTTGACTAACTCAGGAATGATAGTTTCCAGCTTGTTCATCCGATAGTTCATCACAAATTGCGAATAACTTTTGGGCAAACAACTCAGAATTAAGTCAATACTTAGTTCATGATCCATTGCAAAATCGAGTGTGTTCAGTCGCTCAATGTACCCCAACATCTTTAGCACAAACTGCGAGGCAGAAGTGTGTTCAGTCGGGAGCTTTAGCAAATATGTTCCGATGGCAACAGCAGCAATCCTTGCTCCATTTCCAACTCGCAAATCTACTTCTCCCTCGACGAGTCTTCTTCTATTCCTTAGCCCCTGTATGTCATTACATATATGTGAGCTACACCCAGTATCAAGTACCCAGGTATTTGAGGAAATAGAGTGACATTCAATAACGAAGATACCTGAAGAGGACGGGGCATCGGATGCCTTCTTCTTCAAGGACTCAAGATAAACCTTGCAATTTCTTCGCCAGTGACCCTCCTTGCCACAATGATGGCAAGTGCCTTTTGGTTTCTTTTCAGTCTTTTTAGCATTTTTCTTCTTTCCGTTATTCTGTTCTTTGGCCTTCCTCTTAGAACCTTTCTTCGAGGAACCAACTAACAGAACTGCCTTTTGTTCCTGCTTTACAGAAGGCTCTACAGACTTCAGCAGGTTGACTAACTCAGGAATGGTAGTTTCCAGCTTGTTTATCCGATAGTTCATCACAAATTGCGAATAACTTTTGGGCAAACAACTCAGAATTAAGTCAATACTTAGTTCATGATCCATTGCAAAACCGAGTGTGTTCAGTCGCTCAATGTACCCCAACATCCTTAGCACAAACTGCGAGGCAGAAGTGCCTTCTTGCATCTTAGTTGTGAAGAGGAGTCTGGAGACTTCGAACCTTTGGATCTCGCCTGCTCTTCAAACAACTCATTAAGATGGAAGATGATGGTATAAGCATCCATATGCTCATGCTGCTTTTGCAGCTCAGGTATCATAGAGGCTAGCATGATGCAACTTGAAGTTCAGAATCGGTCACATGTTTCTGATAGGCCACCAATTGGTCTGGAGTTGCATCTGCTGGAGGATTTGAGGGAAGTAGATTTTCAAGGACATAAGCAATCTTCTCTGCCTTGAGGACTATCCTCAGGTTTCGAAGCCAGTCCATGAAGTTAGGCCCAGTTAATTTGTTGGTGTCCAAGATGGAACGCAAATTCAGAGAAGACATGATCGAGTGATTAACCTAGAAATACAAATTGAGATTATGTGAGAAGATTTATTAAAGAATGTATCAACATACATAAATTAAATCCTATTTATTTTACGAATTGAGTTACCCTTATTATCAATTCGGGAGATCATAGGAACATCTCTAAATAGGTTGATATCCAACCATAGATAAGAACAACCATGACTGTGGCCATCAAGTTCTTCTTAGCTATGAAGGTAGGTAATTATACCGATTACACATCACATATATGTAACTATCACATTATGCTATCAACTAATTGAATGTTTGCATAAAACATTGGGTTGTTAACCCATTAACAAGTATGTATCATTATATATAGCACCCAACTGCACCTCTCTTTACATCGACCTTGGCTGTGGCACAACAAATCGATGCTCCAAGCTTAAGGCTGACTCATTAATCAAGAAATAGTTTTAACATGGTTGGAGCTCATTCAACCGCTTAGTCAGGCTTGGATGTGTCCAACAACCAAAACTAATGATTGACCTCTGACTCCAACTATATTATTCATAAAATAATTCCATGGTTTGAACATGTTGAGGTTCAAGTCGGGCATTGATGTGTCCATCAACCCAAGCGAGAAACAAAACTCCGATTCTAACCATATTAATGGAAGGTGTTGGCCTTAATATTTTGTAAGGGGTTTTGGGTCTCATTCTTTTCTAAGCACATTCATGACATAAAATTATGTCATGACTAACGATTTCCTTAATAAAGTATGTATGTGACTTAATTTATCAAGTCTCATGAATTAAATTAGGAACCGGATTTCCTAATTATAATTTCATACTTTATTAAAGGAATTGTTTTGGGAAACAATTTCCTAAATTGTCATAATTAATTTCGGAAATAATATGTTCAAGACTTTGATTTCTCTAAATCAAATCTTATTAAATTAAGAGACAAATCCCTTAATTCAACCACATATTATTTTCATGAAAATCTCATTTAAGAAACTCTATAGGAAACCATTTTCCTAATTAATTTTGGAGACAACAATATGTAAGAGCATCACCTCTTAAACATATTTTATTCATGGATTTAATTAATTACAACAAATTATTTTCTAAGGGTGGCTCCCCGAGGCTCAGATACCCAAAGAAAAGTAATGTGTTGTAAATCCAATTGGACGGCTCCCCGAGGCTCAATCCAATCAAACATGACAATTTCAATTAAAAATTGGGAAATTAAATTACAACAACTAACTTTAAATTGGACGGCTCCCCGAGGCTCAATCCAAAATAAAGAATTTTGTTGTCAATTTAAAAACCAATTCAAATCTAATTGTCAATTAACTGTCCATGAATTTGTCTAGACTTTCTTAAAAGAAAGTGCCCAAAATTGCGAGATTTCGAAAATTGATTTTCAGAATAATTGTAAGTTTCCGGTACAAAGAAAACTTACATATTTTCAAAATTGGAAAATTTCTAAAATAGAAAAATTTCCAAAATTGGAAAGTTTCCAAAGATGGGAAGTTTTCGAAATTATTATAAAATTTCAGAAAATAGAAAATTTCAAACGTTTGCGAAATTTCATGAGGATTTCCAAACTTTGAAATTCCTAAATCTAAAATTTATTATAATTCGAAAGTTTCCATAATTGAAAATTTTTTCCGAAATTGAGATCATGACAAAGTTTTCCACAAAACAATTATTTGATTAAGTCGAACACTAACCGGCTCTGATACCACTGTTGGGACCGGGTGCATGTCGACAAGGATACGAGTTCGTAAAATTCAAAATTTTTACGTGCAGCGGAAGAGTTTGCATAAAATAATTTCCTAAATTATTTTAACTTCGTATCTAGCATGCAACCTTATAGTGTATCGACATAATCATAAAATAAAAGTTTGCGAAAAGTAAACTAATTTACCAAGTACCTCGCGTAACTCGAAGTAAGGGACGAGATCCAACCGTAGCGTCCCTTGGAAGCTTCGCCTCTATTCGCGTCCACGCCGAGTTCTCTTCGGGATGACTTCGCAAAGTCACGAGTTTTGTGCCGACGAGAACTACTAGATTCTCTATAGGCACAACTTGAAAGATCAAGAGAAGAGTTAGAAACTAACCAACAAGAAGCAACGGAATCGAATTCCGAGAGGAGAGGAGTCGCTATCCGCTTCTTCTTCTTCTTGTTCGGGTTCTTCTTCTTCTAGTGGCTCACGGCAACACCTCCTTGGTGTTGTGATTGGGCGCCGGCCCTTGAGGAACTAGGGTGTGCCGGCCCTAGAAAGCTAGGGTGCGCCGACACAAAGGAAAGAAGAAGGAGGAGAGAAGAGAAGAGAGAGAGGGAGAGCTCCAATAATAATCACTTGATCGGAATTAAGGGCTAGCCTTTGGTTCCTATATATAGTAGTAACTCCTTTGCTATGTCTCCCTCTAAACCGAATTAACGGAATTAACGGAATTAGTTATAAGAAATTTTATCTTATAAATTTTCTTATTGCTTATTCCTTTTAATCCTAGTTTTATTATAACCATTTATAATAAAACAAATTAGTTATCATAAGAATTTATCCTATAAATTTCTTATGAATTTTATTATAACTAACTTTATAATAAAACTAATTATTTATCATAAGAAATTTATCCTATAAATTCTTATGAATTAATTCCGTTTAAACCAAGTCTTTATTATAAACTAATTTATAATAAAAACTAATTCTTCTTCTCTTTAAATTATGGAATAAATTTTATAAGAAATTTATAAACTTTCTTATTATGGATAAATCAATTCATAATTGATTTTATAAAATTAAAATGAACCAACTCATGGATTATTTTAATCTTCCATAAAAGAATAAATTTCTATAAATTTTATTTATATAAATTTCTTTATACAAATTTATTTATCCATAATTTATAAAATAAATCGCGCTAGATTTATTTTATTAATTAAACCAATTAAATTGGTTTTCTCCTTTTATTTGGTCGGCCAAACCCAACCCGGACCGTCGCGAATTAAACTCATTTAATTCGCCCAAAAAGCCTTCAAAAGACTTAGCCATTTTTAGCTTCTAATGCGCCTCTGACTAACTCAGATTCGACTTATTTCTCTTGATCGGAAAATCCAATTTTCAACTCGTTTTAAATCCCTCGGATTACTCGTAGTGCGTGTGACTAAATAGGCTTTCGATTTATGTTGGCCGTCTATAATCAACAATTATAGAACGATCATGAGTGGCACCTAGTAGTACATCATGATCCCCAATTAATCGAAAGATCAACGGTTTGACCCCGAAGAAATTATTCTGAAACCCTTCAGCAGCTCTAATGAATCGTGCCCCATTCCCTTCACCACCTTATACCCACTTGGTTCAGGACACGGTCAATGGTGTCAGTCCCCACTAGGCTGACTATGTCACACCTAGCCCAAGTAATGTCTTACTCGTCCTTTGGATTTCTAATTACTCTCATGTATTTTAGAGACTCTCACTCTAAACATGATATGCTCTGGCCAGAGGCTTTGAGTAACAATCCGACGATAGGCCTGGGTATACATCTCCTCGCAAGGAGTGGTGAATCCTTTGTAGGATGTTCAAACATCTTCGGGCACTTCGGCTTACACCCGATCATCCTGGGTCCACACCTCCTTGGAGATGCATGCTTAAGATGTCAAAGTATAAGTCTCCATGACCATGATGACTTGAACACCGCAAGTCAAAAGAACATCGCACTTAAGCCGCAGTAAGATCTTCATTGACATATCTACATGTAGATTCCCATATGAAGTCTTACAGCTAGTCACTCCAATAAACTAGTTCCCTTAACTAGTATCCATGTTTATCTCCGGACATCCCAATGTCTCCAGCCAGTGTGAATCAGCTGAATAGAGAATAACCCATGCTAGTCTCAACAGAATTGATAATGTCCGTATTTATCAATTCATCGACTAGGGATATTTCCAACACTTCACATTTGCACATTTAGAGATAATCACTAGTTGTGATCCCATCACAAATTCTCTTATGCTGTGAACTGTATGGCGGACATTCAGTAGATGAGTTTAAGATCCTAATCAAATACACAAGCATGTATACTCAAATAGTGAATTATCATTTATTAATATAAATGTTTTACAATCATATGGCGATTGCCTTAGGACACTTCTCTCATATCACTAACAGTACCCATATGCATAATAATCCAAGTAGAACTCTAGATCATACACCTAGACTAGTGTTTGGTGAAGTACAAACTACTTTTGCACTTGTGAATGAATTCTTATGAAAAATATGCTTTTATTCCCATGTTAGGTGAATGATTATGCTATGAAATCTCTACTGTGAGTTTCAACAAATTACAAGAATAGGGGTTAAGAATAGGTTCGAGTACAAAGCATGCCCCTAAACTAGTGTTTAATGAAGCCTAGACTACCTTTATGCTTGTATATGACCTTATTGGTAAAATATGTTTTTGTTTACATGTTATATGAACTTTTATACCATGTTATACATACTGTGAATTTTGGCCAATTACTAGAATAAAGGCTAAGAATAAGTTCAAGTACAATTCATGCACCTAAACTAGTATTTAGTGAAGTCTAGACTACCAGTGTACTTGTAAATTACCTCTTATGTAATGTATGTTTTTATTTCCATGATTATATGACTCTTATGCTATGATATCCTTGCTATGAAGTTTTGGCCAGCATTTATTAAGATGAGAAAAGAAAGATTAAACTAACATATTGCCTTAATTAAGACAAGCATGTTATAAGTATGATGTATTGATGAAACTAGCATGATGATTGCTTCACTTACATGTGTTAAAAGAAAGGTCCTTCCATGTCTTGCTATTTATGCTAATGATTATGCCATGAATGTATGCCTATGTTTATGAATGATTGAATGCCTATAGTACATGCAATATGAAAGAAATAAAGAATGCATGTTCTATATATGAAAGTATGCTTATGATTATGAATGATTGAATGTCTATAGTACATGCAATATGAAAGAAAGAAAGAAAGAAAGAAATGAATGTTCTATATGAAAGAAAGAAAGAAAAGAAAAGAATGCATATATGTATTTTACTTTAAAGAATGACTTGTACCGGGTCTTGAAAAAGATCCACGGTTCTGGACTACCGAAGCTATCCCTAGGCTGAAAGATAGTAAGCCTAGAATGTAAACCCCTGTAGGTCGGGATTAGCTACCTCACATCCTACATAGGGGTATGCGCGCAAAAGAAAGAATGGGTACAAAGCCGGGGACCCCAAAGAAGATGATGTATATGATTTTAAAGTATTATTTAGTATGTTTTCCAAAGAGCATCCTAATGTTTTGAAATGCACATGTCCTATGTTTATGTCTTCATGTATCTTATGTGCCTTATGAATTTTATGCTATCCATGAAATGTTATATGTTTTAAAATGCATGCGACGTATGGATTTACTGAGTAGGAAAGAGCTTACTAAGTTTCATACTTATAGTTGTTTGCTTATGTTGCAGATCAATATAGAAACCACTAAAGAAAGGGAAGCTGCAGGAAGGGCTAATGTGTGTGGTGGTGACTTGACTGATCGATCCACTTTAGTGCCATCTATAGAGTTAGTTCTTATTTCTAATAAGACATATGTTGCTACTTTATGCATGATACTTGCTAGTTCTTTTGGAGTTTATTTAAGTATGGATGCTATTAGATGTTATATGACGTTATCACTTCCTTATCGTTGCATATGCTTTTAGTTATGTTTCATTTCCGCTGCAATGTTAGATTCATACGCAATGATATAAGTAAGCAAGGAAAAAAAAAGGGTTAAAGGTAACGCCGCCGCCTAACGGTAAGGGGTGGGCGTTACAGTATTGGGTGGCGGTGAGATGATAGTATGTTAGGAAAGCCTCTTCTAATAAGGTCAAGTATACTCTACTTGGTCTTGTTAGACTGGTGGAACTAGCTGATGCTACCGATCCAAGACCCAAACTAGTTAGACCAAAATTTTTTAAAAAATAATTTTAATAATGAAAGTTCATTAAAAGACTTTGTCAAGGAAAGGGTTGATGATCCAATAAGGATACGGCCAAAGAAGGCCTAGTGCCTCGCCAAGACCTGGAAGCCAATTTTTGAAATTCAAATTCAAATTATTCTTTGTCAAATTCGAATCTAACATAAATTTTCAATTAATTTTTGATTCAAACACTCTTTTTCTAAATAAATTCAAAACCAATTATTTTCAAAATTAATTTAACTTTTTCAAAATAAATCTTGATTTTTCAAAATAATTCTGTCTACTACAACCTGTCTCACAAAAACCCATAAGGTAAATGTGATTGGTAACTCTAGATTGGGTGAGACAGACGAGGCTGTGAAAATCAATTTAGGCTATCCTTAAATCTAATTGGATCCAAATCAACAAAACTCTTTATGTGTAGGAACATAAAGATTTGGACCAATGGATGTTGGATAGCGGGTGCTCCAGACACATGACTGGGGATAAATTGAAATTTACCAAAATCAAGTTCAAGAACCTAGGCTCAGTAGCATTTGGCAACAATGCTACACTCAAGGTGATTGGGTCAGGTAACATTGAACTTAAATCTGACTTTGTTATTAAAAAGGTTCTATTGGTTGAAGACTTTAAATTTAACCTGCTTAGCATAATTCAATTATATGATACTGGCTATGTAGTTACCTTTACCAACTCTAACTGCCTGATTAGAAACTTGCAAGACTCAGAAATCATACTTAAGGGCTCTAGGAAAAATAATGTTTACACTATAAACCTACCCCTAGTACCTAAATGCATGTTAACTCAGTTAGAAGAATCAAACCTCTGGCATAGGAGATTAGGACACACTAATCTAAGATTAATTTCAAAATTCACCCAACTTGGCCTAATTAAAGGTATACCTAAAATTAAGAACCACGAAAACTTAATATGTAAATCATGTAATCAAGGTAAAGAAACCAGGTCTAATCACAAACTAATTCAATCTGATCTAACTCAGACCACAATTGAGCTTCTACACCTTGACCTATTTGATTCACATGGAGCCAAGTCACTAAGCAGAAACCGGTACTGCTTAGTAATTATTGATGATTACTCTAGGTTTACCAGGGTTAAGTTTCTAAAGACCAAAGATGAAACCCTAAACCTATTTAGTAACTTTTGCAAGTTAATTGAAAATCAAAATGATACCAAAATCAAATGAATTTGGAGTGATCACGGGGGAGAATTAGAAAATCAACGATTCGAGGAGTTTTGTAAGATAAACGGGTACATACACGAAATTTCGTGTCCAAGAACCCCCCAGCAAAATGGGATATTTGAACGGAAAAATAGAACCCTACAGGAAGTCGCTAGGGCTATGCTCAATGAATTCAACCTAGCTAACCAATATTGGGCAGAAGCAATTAGTACGGCTTGCTACATCCAAAATAGGATCCTAATTAACAAACAACACAATAAAACACCCTATGAATTATACTACCATAGACTTCCAAACCTACATTACCTAAGGGTCTTTGGGTGCAAAGTTCATATCCTAAACACCAAGGACTATTTAGGTAAATTCCAGTCTAAGTCAACCCCAGGCATCTTCTTAGGATATTCAACAACAAGTAGAGCCTATAGGGTTTTCAATAAACAAACTAAAAAAATTGAAGAAACAACAAATCTGATATTTGATGAAGAAATCAATTCAAAATCTGATAATCCAGATCTAGATTCATCAAATACTGATCAAGAAGACAATGAACAAACTGTTGAACCTTTAATTGAACCCCTAAATGAACTAACTATTGAACCAACTAATGAGTCGATTGAACCCATAATTGAATCAACCCAAGTAGTTGAACCAAATACTGAACCAAACTGACCGGCCGGACCTGAGGCTAAACCAAGTTCCAGAAAAACTATGAAACCTAGACTCAGTCACGCAACCGATCAAATTGTGGGTGATCCAACCTTAGGAGTCAGAACTAGGTCCGCCTATAGAAACCTTAGTCAAATAGCACTAATTTCAAAAATTGAACCTAAGAATATAGAGGAAGCCTTACCTGATCCTGATTGGCTCAAAGCTGAAGAATTAGCACAGTTTGAGAGTAACCAAGTTTGGGAACTAGTACCTAAGCCTGAGTGAAAATCCATTATTGATACTAAGTGGGTGTTTAGGAATAAGCTAAATGATCAAGGAGAAATAGTGAGAAACAAAGTCCACTTAGTAGCCAAAGGGTTCAGTCAGGTAGAAGGGTTAGATTATGACGAAACCTATGCCCCAGTAGCTAGACATGAGTCCATTAGGATGTTGTTAGCCTTTGCATCCCATAAAGGATTTAAACTCTACCAAATGGATGTAAAGTCAGCTTTTCTAAATGGATTTATTAAGGAAAAAGTCTATGTAGGACAACCCCCCCAGCTTTGAGGACCTAGAAAGACCTGACCATGTTTACAAACTCACTAAAGCACTTTACGGACTAAAACAAGCACCTTAGGGTTCTTTTGATTGATAACCTAGAATGGGTTGAGATGCTTAGGCCTTTGCCTTAATTCAAGATGCTTTAAGTCAGTGCATCTGCAGTAATTGGGGCACTAAATAAAAATTAAATAGTAATCAGGTTAAGTGTCAAGATTAGAAAATCTAACTTAAATAGAACACTTAACTTGACTAACCCTAGCGAAAACTACTATTTATAACAGTTAGTAAGTAGCTAATTGGGCTAGACAGGACCCGAAAGAGATAATAAATTGATTTGGTCCAGTTTATACCTTGAATTCGTTCAGTACAGCACCTTACTTCTTTTGCTATATTCTTTTGCTTAAGTCTTTTTCTATATTCTTTTGCTATAAAGTTTTTTTTTGATATATGGCAAAGGGGGAGAGATTGGAAAGGAGAGAAGATAAAAAAAAATTTCAAAATTTTCAAATATCCTTTCTTCAAAAAGTAAAATCACCTAGCTATTTTCAAAATTTCTCTAAGTACTTATTTCTTCTCTAATAGAAAAGTTCTAAATATTAATTTCAAAATTTTCTGGAGTGCTAAAGAGTTTTGAATTTTTTTTTTAACTCAAAAATTTCTTTTTGTAATAAAAACTTCAGAAGAAGTCTAGAAAATTTTCCAAAGTGAAAATTATGTTATTTACTTGAAAATTTTTCTAAGTATAAATTCTCTATATAAATTTTCCAAGTGACCGACCAAATTTTCTATTGTCTAAACCTTTATTTTGAAAATCATCTAAGTGTTGAAAAATCAATTCCATTTTTAGACTTAGAAACGTTTTTAACCCCGCAAACCTTTGAAAACCCTAGGGGGAGATTCCTTCTAGGGGGAGGAAACTAAATTGGTATTTCACCTATTTTTTGATTAACTTAAATTTTTGAACCGAGTTGCCATAAATCAAAAAGGGGGAGATTGTGGGTGCAGACAACACCAAAGTCGAACCTGGGTTTTGATAATGGCAAAGGGTTCAAAAGTTAAGATGTTATTTTGATATAATATGTTACTTGAGTGTGCAGAAAGAAGTCCTAGCGAAGGACTCTAGGACTGCTAGGCACCTAGCGAAGGACTGCTAGGCAACGAAACCCTAAGACCTGGCGAAGGGTTGCTGAGCACCTAGCAAGGGGAAGCTAGGAGTCTAAGACCTGGCGAGGGACTGCTAGGCACCTGGCAAAGGACTGCTAGACACCTAGCGAAGGACTGCTTGGTACCGAAGCCCTAGCGAAGGACTGCTTGGCACCTGGCGAAGGACTGCTAGGAATCGGGCGAAGGACTTCTTGGTACCAAAGACCTAGCGAAGGGCTGCTAGGCACCTGGTGAAGGATTGCTGGACAATAGTCCAACCAGAAAAGCCAGTTGGCAAAAGTAAATTCTCCTGAGAGGAGTAGGTGAGGATACGTTCCCCGTCGAGGGAACTGTAGGTGTTGGTTCGACCTAGGATTCCATTTTGGAGACCCAAAGTCAGAACCAAGACATCTAAGGCTGTATAAACCTAATATTTTATTGCCTTGTTTGTTGTGGAACGAACATTGGATGCTCCCAGGCGCCCAGGATGCAGGGACCAAAGGAATGTGTTTTTGCAGCTCAAAACGGCCGAAAGGAGAGGGGCACCAGCTGGGCTAGGCGCCTGGGAGGTCCCGGGCGCCCAAGGTCAAAGCCAACAAGCAGTTGAGCAAAGATTACTTCGGATGCTCACTGGGCCAGGCGCCCTCAAGTTCCTGGGCGCCCTGAGTGTTCCAGGCACCCTCGATGCCTCGGGCGACCTGATAACTGGATTAGTCGTGTTACGGTTTCAAATATAATTAAAGTATCGAACTCCTCTAAACTAATGTAGTATAGAGTAACTCGAGTTGTCTCTCTCAAGGAATGTAATGATATGTTAATAATCTTAGGATTCCAAATTATTGCTTTTGGATTTTGGATATTAATCTGGGGGGGTGGTTTTAAAAACTAAGACTACGAAATGAAACAGCGAGGCAAGTATGAAATCTAATCCTGATTACTGAAAGACAATGCAAGTAATGAGAATCTAATTTAACCTAACTACACTTGGCAAGGAAACGAAAGGCAACATAAAGGAAGCAATTAAAGAAATAGAGCATTAATGAAACTTAACCTGACCTAATCTAATTGCATAAAATCGAAAGACATAACCATAAGGAAACATAAAACAATCAAATTAACACATCTTAAAAGAATCTAAGCTAAAGAAAATGTAAAATTGAAATCTATCTAATGGAAGGGACAATTCATCAAACATATGATAGGCATGAGTGAATTTAATCAAGGTGCGTGCAATTCTAAAACATGGGAGAACAATTCAATACAAGCATCAACAATTGAAACATAACAACTCAACAATCAACACAATCAACACGTGAAGAAAACCCAAAGCTCATATGAATCTTCGGAAGCGGGCTGATCGAAATTCGCTTGAAGGAACTACTGCTAGTGGGTGAAGAAGAGCTGCTATGAATGAAGTGAAGAGGAACTGCTGCTGAATCTGGAAGAGATGAAAAAAAACTGCTGATGAAGGATGGAGGAGCTGCGGCACTAGGGTCTCCGATCGGGAGAGCTGGAAGGTGTGCTAGGGTTGCGGATGTGACTTGCGGAACTCATCTTCTGCCCTAGCATGAGGTTGGTGGAGGTCGGTGGAGAAGGAGATGGGGTTGAGGTGGAGGTCGGTCGGGAGAAGGTCGAGTGGAAGCGGGGTTGATCTAAGGTTTGCCTTGTATTTGCCAAGAAGGATCGAGAGTGAGGTAGCCGGCCGGAGGTGGTGAGGAGATGAAGTGGAAGATGGCGCTCCGGCCGGCGGCTGTGTGATGGAGGTGCGATTGCGCGAGAGGGAGATGAGTCGGGGTCGGCTGGGAAGTCGAGTGGATGAGGAAGATGTTGCGGGTGCCCTCGCGATCGAGTGGAGTCCCCCTTAGTTCGCGTGGGTGAGCCGATGGAGTAGCAGATCTGCTCGGGTCGATTGGACCCTTTTCGGTTCGACCAAACCCTGTCCAGCTTGTATTCAGCCCAAGCCTCTGATTTCTTCAGCCCAGCAACCCAGCATCAGCTAACCCAGCTCTAGCCCAGCAGCCCAGCTTCTTCAATTCAGTTGATTCAACCCATTCTGTTCAGCCCGGCAACCTAGCTTCAGCTCTTGGTTCAGACCAGCCTCGGGTTCAGCCAAGGCTTGAGTTCAGCCAACTTTCTCTTTCAACGAATCATAATCCAATTTCTCTGATTATGGTCCAATTTCTTTCAAATTAAACCATGGGTCCAAACCTTGATCTAATGTCCATCTTTAATTCCCTACAAAAATCATGAAATAATATCAAAATTTAGAGGAAATTATAGTGAGCTCCAAAAATAAATCCTAATCGTAAAATGTGATATAAATAGGATTTAAACATACGATAGGATAAAAAAATGCTAAATAAATAAGCAAATAAAATGGCATAAAATGCTAGTTATCACACCCCCACACTTAATTCTTGCACGTCTCGAGCAAGTAAACAAAACTAAAAGGAAACAACATATCTCTCAAACATTACATCCCCTATCAATACTTTAAAAATAATAAAAGAAGGTTACATAGGATCATCAAGTCTCAAGAATCCATGTATTTATGGTTCCAAATCTCACATAAGTCAAAAGACATGACAATTTCATCAACTTGAATAAACTAAGCATGACAACAACCTCACAAGATAGATATATATACTGATGCTCACAAAAATAACAGATATGAAAGTGGAGTTCTCTCACAGCATTCATGACATTGCACTACCATATGCTTGCTTATTTTCTACTTCTCCACTACTATAACATAAGTACACAAATCAAGAGGACTTTTCAAGCACTAATGATGAAACCATGTGCTAACAAGAGAACAAGAAGGGTAGATAACAAAGGAGGTCACAGAGAATATGAGAGCATTGGGGTAATCAACATGATGTATACAATCAAACCATATGCCAAAATAAAAACTCAACCAAACATCCAAAACTCAAAATTCTCCTTGCACATTCTCAATGCAATACACAACAACCACTTAAAACATCTCTAAAAATGCATGTATGTATTAACAAAGTAACTCTTGAATTTCTCTCAACAATGATATCAAAAGAGTATGCATCAAGAAAATATTCCTTCTTGTTCATAACTAACAAAATCTCAAATGCTTGAGAATTTTTTTTTCTCTCTCTTTCATTTTTTTTTCATTCTTTTCTCTTTTTTTTCACTTCTTTTTTTTTTCTTTCACTTTTTTTTTCATTTCTCATTTTTTTTCATAGAGAGATTTTTTTCTTCAACAAGCATTCATCCATACACACTTATCTTTCCCCCCACACTTAAAACTTACCTCAGACAATGTAACAAAGCATGATAACATCTAAAACTCACAATAATAGAGGCTGATAATAGACAATTAAAAATGTACTTATCATGCAATCACCCTATGCTCTCATACTCAAAGGAAGAATAAGCTAATAAAGATATGACAGTGAGAATGTAATGACAATGAGAAGATCTAAGAAAGGAATGACAATGAGACATGAAAGCAATAGGTGAAATGCTCGCTAGTAACAATAGCAAAGTAGAGGAAAAACTAAGAGATCAACGAGAAAGTTTGCCTCCATCATATTCATGAAAGCTTATGCTAATGTAATTTCAAAAAGTATCAAAGCAAGTTCTAGAGTGTCAAGTATCACAAATGCTATCACACATAAGAGGATTAAGGATAGGCATGACAATAACCTCACTAGGTGAACAATAAAATGTCATGTTTAATCCAACAAGAAAGAGTCTATCACCAAAACCAATGACTAAATGCAATTAATATCCCCAAACATACCAAGGAAACCAAAACTCAATAGTCAGACTTAACCATCTTTTATGATTCTCAAAGCATAATAAAGGAACATGTAAGGAGATACAACTAGAAATCAAGCAAGGTTTATTCAAAACCAAACAAAATGCAGAATGAGGAAACAAAGTATTAATACAAAATATGAAAGCAAACAAACATGCAAGTATGAACATAAACAAAAATAAGAAAAGGAACAAACTCCCCTTTATTCCTGGCGGCTGGAGTCGGTTCAGGAGTAGCATCCATCCTGGAAGTGGTGGGTTTTGGGTAGTTGAGAGAGCATTCCTCACGTGATCTATGTCATAGTGCACTGCTCCCCCACACTTCGACTTTACATAAGTGTGCTCCGGTGGCCGGAGGCGATTCAGGTTCAAAATCCAATGTAGGGATGAATAGCTCCAAGTATAAGTAAGCTCAACTCCTCCCTCTCTATGCTCTTTGGAAGTTCTTCCAGGAGGTTGGAGTCTATTCAGTTGGAGCACTCACTCCAGAAGTCTCCGGCACCCTGTAAAACCATGAAACAAAAATACCTCCCACACACATGCAGGGTAAGAAAAAGATGAAATACAATCAATCCTAAATAAAAGGTTTCAAGGAGTGCATCATAGCCAATAAAATCAACCCTAGGTACCTCAATGAATTTTTCTAAACAACTTGGAAAAATACTTACCTTGTCTTGCTGAAAAATACCTGAAGGTTCTACAAGAATGGATGTAGCTATGGCCTCCTCCTGGTCATGTAATGGCTCCATCTCAGGTTTAGGTGCTGGTGGAAATACCACTAAAAGAGGTGATTCTTGGGTCCTTGCTTCCACCATGCATGTCCCTACACTTCCATACTTATCCTCTGAATCTCCTGATATACCAACCCATGTAGGTGATCCCTGGGGCTCAGTGCAATCCCCTACACCTATAGAGTTATCTGTAACTGGAAATGAATCAGCTTCAACCTCAAGCTCAGCTGCCTCTGTAGCTAATACCTCCTCTGCCTCATCTGAACTAGAATATCCTCTTTGAACATTGACCTTGGTCCCTACAATCTGCAGCTGACTAATGGTGGAGGATATTCGTCCAATTTGTCGCGCTATGTTCTGAAGGGAAGCATCAGTCCTACATTGATCTTGCTGAAAGGGAGCACTAAATTGCTGAAAATCACTCTCAATTTGCTGCTGAAGCTGAGTGCTAAGCTGCTGAAAATTTCTCTCTTGTTGCTGAATCTGAGCGCTTAACTGAGTGCGCAACTGCTGAAATTGAGTGTTAAGCTGCTGAAAATTTTCCTCATGTTGTTGCTGTAATTGAGTGAAAAATGGCTCCAAAGTGAGTGGAAACTCCGGTTCTTGTTGCTGACCGGTGGGACTCTTGTCAGAGGATCATCCTGGAATGCCTGTAAGTTCTGATATGCTGGATATTGATCAGTAAATTGACTTTGTGTATCCTCATACCTGAAATATAACTGATCCCCCCAATTAGAATTATAGGAACTAGAAAATGAGTTATACCTATCTGACTGTTGAGGTTGGAAGTATCCATGCTGCTCTGGAGTCTGTTGGGGTTGAAAGTACTGAGTCGGGTAATTACCCCAGTCATCATTATAGGTGCTAGGAGCTGGATCATAGGTATCTTGATATTGATATTGGGAATGCAGGGGTTCTTGAGGAAATCTAGCAATCTCTTGGATGAGGTGGCATATAGCAGCTGCATGAGATGGACTGCCACAATTAGTGCATATGTGTTCCGCTCCCCCAATTTCTGAATGGTGATATTCATTGAAGCCTCCAAATGGTTGAGAGTAGAAATCCATGTTGAACTAAAAGAATTATCCTGGTCTTACACTGAAACACTAATAAACAAGATTAGAAGACTCAGGAGCATATAATATCAAATACATGAATGAATGAACATTAAAGCACATGACAATTTTTTTTTAAAAAAAAATTTTATGGAAAGATAGTGAAACAATCCTAAAATTATCAAACACCACTACACTCCCCGGCAACGGCGCCAAATTTGATAACCGGATTAGTCGTGTTACGGTTTCAAATACAATTAAAGTATCGAACTCCTCTAAACTAATGTAGTATAGAGTAACCCGAGTCGTCTCTCTCAAGGAATGTAATGATATGTTAATAATCTTACGATTCCAAATTGTTGCTTTTGGATTTTGGATATTAATCTGGGGGGGTGGATTTGAAAACTAAGACTACGAAATGAAACAGCGAGGCAAGTATGAAATCTAATCCTGATTACTGAAAGGCAATGCAAGTAATGAGAATCTAATTTAACCTAACTACACTTGGCAAGGAAACGAAAGGCAACATAAAGGAAGCAATTAAAGAAATAGAGCATTAATGAAACTTAACCTGACCTAATCTAATTGCATAAAACTGAAAGACATAACCATAAGGAAACATAAAACAATCAAATTAACACATCTTAAAAGAATCTAAGCTAAAGAAAATGTAAAATTGAAATCTATCTAATGGAAGGGATAATTCATCAAACATATGATAGGCATGAGTGAATTTAATCAAGGTGCGTGCAATTCTAAAACATGGGAGAACAATTCAATACAAGCATCAACAATTGAAACATAACAACTCAACAATCAATACAATCAACACGTGAAGAAAACCCAAAGCTCATATGAATCTTCGGAAGCGGGCTGATCGAAATTCGCTTGAAGGAACTACTGCTAGTGGGTGACGAAGAGCTGCTGTGAATGAAGTGAAGAGGAACTACTGCTGAATCAGGAAGAGATGAAAAAAAACTGCTGATGAAGGATGGAGGAATTGCGGCACTAGGGTCTCCGATCGGGAGAGCTGGAAGGTGTGCTATGGTTGCGGATGTGGCTTGCGGAACTCATCTTCTGCCCTAGCATGAGGTTGGTGGAGGTTGGTGGAGAAGGAGATGGGGTTGAGGTGGAGGTCGGGCGGGAGAAGGTCGAGTGGAAGCGGGGTTGATCCTCCTCTAGGGTTTGCCTTGTATTTGCCAAGAAGGATCGAGAGTGAGGTAGCCGGCCGGTGGTGGTGAGGAGATGAAGTGGAAGGTGGCGCTCCGGCCGGCGGCTGTGTGATGGAGGGGCGATTGCGCGAGAGGGAGATGAGTCGGGGTCGACTTGGAAGTCGAGTGGATGAGGAAGATGTTGCGGGTGCCCTCGCGATCGAGTGGAGTCCCCCTTAGTTCGCGTGGGTGAGCCGATGGAGAAGCAGATCTGCTCGGGTCGATTGGACCCTTTTTGGTTCGACCCAACCCTGTCCAGCTTGTATTCAGCCCAAGCCTCTGATTTCTTCAGCCCAGCAACCCTGCTTCAGCTAACCCAGCTCTAGCCCAGCAACCGAGCTTCTTCAATTCAGTTGATTCAACCCATTCTGTTCAGCCTGGCAACCCAGCTTCAGCTCTTGGTTCAGACCAGCCTCGGGTTCAGCCAAGTCTTGAGATCAGCAAACTTTCTCTTTCAATGAATCATAATCCAATTTCTCTGATCATGGACCAATTTCTTTCAAATTAAACCATGGGTCCAAACCTTGATCTAATGTCCATCTTTAATTCCCTACAAAAATCATGAAATAATATCAAAATTTAGAGGAAATTATAATGAGCTCCAAAAATAAATCCTAATCGTAAAATGTGATATAAATATGATTTAAACATACGATAGGATACAAAAATGCTAAATAAATAAGCAAATAAAATGGCATAAAATGTTAGTTATCACGCCCTGGGTCCAATCCAACGAAGCGATTGAATTGAATTCAGCTGAGAAGCCAACAGACCAAGTCAACTGGGGCACCCCGAGTGTCCCGGGCGCCCCCGTCAGCTCCAAGCCCGATTTTGGAGGGATAAGCTCTGACCGAGCTTCGGATGAGGGATCTCGGATCCGAAGGCACGTGTCAGGCGCCCCCAGCGTCCCGGGCACCCTCAGGATGGCTATAAAAGGGGCTCGACCCCCAAGGCTTCGACAACAACTTTTCTAACGCCTCTACGCTCTTCGACTCAAGTGCTCTGCTCCAGAAACCTCCGATCTCGAGATTCTAAGCGTCGACGATGACCCTCCGCACCGAAGTACGATCCACACCGGGCGTCGGTAACGAAGAGGAAACTTGATCTTTTTACTGCACTATAATTGTACAATTCTTTGTAAAACTTTACGCATTATAGAATTGCCCATAGTAAATGGTCAAAGACCGTGGGCCTTGGAGTAGGAGCCAACCGCGACTCCGAACCAAGTAAAAATCCTTGAGTTCTGTGTGTTTATTTTTTAATTCCTGCTGCGCATTCTCTTTCTTCTAATCTGAAACGGTTTCACGATATTCACCCCCCCCTCTATCGTGTTATCTCGATCCAACAAGTGGTATCAGAGTGGGGAAGCTCAAATTTGGTGCAACCTCCAATTTGAGAGTTTTTTGGATTTTTACGAAATAATTTTTTATTTATTTTTCAATCGAGTTTTTATCGTTAATCGAGGTTGGTGCAACACCACTCGATAAAATTGTTTTATCTTTTTCCCGCACTGCTAATCCAAGACCAAGTCTTGGGACATTTTTTTCGATATCTTTATTTCAGAATAATTCCTAAATGGCCATGCAAGAGGGCTTCAGTACCGCCTGACCACCACTTTTCAGTGGGGAGGATTTCTCCTACTGGAAGAGTAGGATGGAAGTCCACCTTAAAACTCAGGTGGTCATGTGGATAATAATCCAGTCTGGATGGAAGTCCACCTGAAGCCTCGATCATTTTCATCAGTGAGGCATCCCATTCTGAGTAATGTTGTGCCACTCCATCAGCATTCTTGGGGATATCCAGACCAGATTGGATTATGATCCACATATCCACATGAGTTTTCAGGTAGACTTCCATCCGACTCTTCTAGTAAAAGAAGTCTTCTCCACTGAAGAGTGGTTGTCTGGCTGTGTGGAAACCCTCTTGCATGACCATTGAGATTTCTGGACAAAAAAATAATGAAATTCTTGTCCAAAGACTTGGTCCTGGATTAGTAGTGCGGGAATAAAATAATTGAAAAAATATGATCGAGTGGTGTTACACCAACCTCGATTAACGAGAAAAATTTGAAAGAAAAAGATATTAAAAAATTTCATAAAATCCAAAAAACTCTCAAATTGGTAGTTGCTCCAAATTTGAGCCACCCGCTCTAATACCACTTTTTGGATCGACATAAAAGATAGAGGGGGGTGAATATCGTTAAAACTTTTCGAATTAAGGAAAGAGTAAATACGCAGCGGAAATAAATCAATCACACAGGAACTCAAGTAGATTTTTACTTGGTTCAGACTCGCGGTCAGCTCCTTCTCCAAGGCCCACGGTCCTTGACCATTTACTTTGGGCAATACTATAATCGCGCAAAGGGATTTACAAGATAAGTACAATATTATATCAGGAAATTCAAATTACTACACTTTTCATTACCGATGCCCGATGTGGATCATATTTCGGAGCAGAGGGTCTTCGGCGGCACTGGGATCTCGAAGTCGGAGTTTGCCGGGGCATAGCGCTCAAACGAAAAGCATTGGAGCGTTAGAAAGCAGTGATGTTGAACCTTGGGGTCGAGCACCTTTTATATTGCTCCTGGGAGTGCCTGATTCTCTAGGGGCGCCTGACACATGAATCAGCTGTGAGAACCTCTATCCGCAGCTCAGTCAACGCTTACCCCATTGATTCGGCCACTGGTTTGACTGGGGCGCCCGGGACCTCTTGGGCGCCTAGGTTGACCTAGTCCAGTGGCTTGTGGCAGATTTGCTTTGATGATTTGTTTGGCTTTGACATTGGGTGCCCGGGACCTCCTGGGCGCCTAGCTTACTGTGGTTTCGAAGTAGCCTTGCTTCATTGCTGTTTTGGCCTTGACCTTGGGCGCCCGGGACCTCCCGGGCGCCTAGCCTAGTTGCCTACCCCTTTCCTTTGCGGCGTTTTGAGCTGCAGAAACACACTCCTTCGGTCCCTGCAACCAAGGTTAGTTCCAAAACAAATAAAGCAAGAGTATTAGTCAATATTTACAGTCGTAGCTGTCTTGGTTCTGACATCCGGTCTCCCAAATGGAACCCTAGGTCGAACCGACGCCTATTGTTCCCTCAACGGGGTACGCATCCTCACCTACTCCTCTCAGGAGAGTTTATCTTTTGCCAACCGGCTCCTCCGATTGGACTTTTGCCCAATCCACCTGACCAGGTCTTCGTGCCCAAACATCCAGTCAGGTCTTCGGTGCCCAGCCCCTTGCCAGGACTTCTTTGCCCAACCCTTTGCCATGACATTTTGCCTAGTGCACCTACGACTTCTTCCTGCATACTCAGTGAACAAGTTAGACAATAATAACATCTTAACTTCTGAATCCTTTGCCATTATCAAAACCCAGGTTTGACTTAGGTGCTGCCTGCACCAACATTAGTATCTATAACAGATTTTCCCTCAAGTTTAGGTACTAATTTCCAGACTTGATTTCTTTCAAATTGGGCTAGCTCCTCTTGCATTGCTATGATCTAATCTGGGTTAGGTAGAGATTCTTCTATAGTCTTAGATTCAATTTTTGAAATAAGTACAATCAGACTAAGATTTCTATAAGAAAACCTAGTTCTAACTCCTAAGATTGGATCACCCATGATTTGATCAGATGGATGATTGAGTCTGGGTTTCTTCGTTCTTCTAGAGCTAGGTTCAGCCTCAGGTCCGGCTGGATGGTTTAGTTCAGTGTTTGGTTCAACTACTTGGGTTGGTTCAGTTATTGGTTCAGTTGATATCTCAGTAGTCGGTTCAAGTGATAGTTCATTCAATGGTTCAATCAGTGGTTCAATTGATGGTTCAATTAATGGTTCACTGTCTTCTTTATCAAAATTTGATTGGTTTAGATTTTGATTATTAGATTTTGGTTCATCATCTTCGTCAAAGATTAAATTGGTACTTTCCTCAATTTTGTGAGTTTGGTTATTATAAACCCTATAGGCTCTACTAGTTGTTGAATATCCTATGAAAGTCCCTAGGGTTGACTTTGATTGGAACTTACATAGGTAATCTTTAGTATTCAAAATATGAACTTTGCACCCAAAAACCCTTAAATAGTGTAAATTAGGTAATATGTGATAATAGAGTTCATAGGTGTCTTATTGTGTCTTTTATTAATTAATACCCTATTTTGAATGTAGCACGCTATATTTACCATTCTGCCCAAAATTAGTTAGCTAGGTTATATTCATTGAGCATGGTCCTAGCGGCTTCCTGAAGGGTTCTATTCTTTCTCTCAACTATCCCATTTTGTTGGGGGTTCTAGGACAGGAAAACTCATGGTTATACCCATTAATTTTACAAAACTCCTCAAATTTATGATTTTCAAACTCTCCCCCATGATCACTCCTAAGTCTTTTAATTTTAGTATCATTTTGATTTTCAATCATTTTGCATAAGTCATTAAATAAATTAAAGGTTTCATCCTTAGTTTTCAAGAACCTAACCCAGGTAAACCTAGAGTAATCGTTGATGATTACTAAGCAGTACCGATTCCCGTTTAGTGACTTGGCTCCATGTGAATCAAATAGGTCAAGGTGTAGGAGCTCAAGTGTGGTTTGAGTTATGTCTGATTGGGTTGGTTTATGAGTTGACATAGTTTGTTTGCCCTGTTTACATGAGTTACAAATTGTATTTTCAAAATTCTTGATTTTAGGTACACCTTTAATTAAACTAAGTTGAGTAATTTTTTAAATTAATTTGATATTAGTGTGACCTAATCTTCTATGTCAAAGGTTAGATTCTTCTAATTGAGTCAGAAAGAATTTGGGTACTATAGGTAAATTAATAGTGTAAACGTTGTTTATCCTAGTACCCTTACTCTCAGTCTTGAAGGTTTCTAATAAGGCAGTCAGAGTTGGTGAAAGCTACATAAGTATTATAGAGTTGGCTAATGCTAAGTAAATTGAACTTAAAATTTTCAACCAAGAGCACTTTCTTAATAATGAAATCAGAATTCATTTCAATGATACCTGACCCAATTACTTTGAGTGTTGCATTGTTGCCAAATGCTATTGAGCCTAGGTTCTTGAACTTGATTTTGGTGAATTTCAATTTATCCCCAGTCATGTGGCTGGAGCATCCACTATCTAACATCACTAGTCCAAATTTTATGTCCCTACACATAAAGTATGTATTGATTTGGATCCATTAGAGGTAGGGATAGATGGAATTGAATTTCACTACCTAGTCTGTCTCACCCAGATCTAATGTTATCAAGGATGTTGACCTTATGGGTTCTTGTGAGACAGGTTTAAAAAAAAAATTTAATTTTGAAAGACAATTAATTTTGAAAATGTTGAATTAGTTTTGAAAATATTATAGAGTTAAGATTATTAATTTTGAAAATATGTTGAATCTAGGATTAATTGAAATTTGTGTTAGATTCAAATTTATCAAATAGTAATTGAATTGATTTTGTAATCGGCTTCCAGCTCTGGCGAGGCACAGAGGCCTTCTTGGTTGTAGCCTTATTGGAGCAACCCTTTCCTTGACAAGCTTTTATAAAATTCATTTTCAAATTACTTCTTGAAATTTTGTCTAACTAGTTAGGTCTTGGATCAGTAGCTTCGGCTAGTTCGACCAGACTAAAAACCGATAGGTACGCTTACACTTGACCTTATTAGAGAGCTTCCTAACGTACTATCATTCATCTCAACTAATACTATTTGTTCAAATTTCAAATAAATTTTTGTCTTAAACTATTCTAAGTAAGCATAATAACAAATTGCAAACAAAAATAAGCAAGCAAGCAAGCAATTAAATTTAAAAAAATTATCTAGTTATAAAGATGGTTTTTATATTGGCTCCCCCTGGACTGAAGCCTCGATAAGGGTTAGGCAAGATGTGAATCATGCCCTTGGGGATCCAATATTGGTTTGGTCCAGCTTGTTTGTTTAAACTAGCTTAGGGAGCCATGCTTGGACTCGAGTTCTAAGTTGGTTCAATACAGAATAATACGACCTTTGTGCGATTTGGTTCGATAACCTAGTCCGGAATGATTAAGAACGGACTTCTGTTTTCCAAGAATCATGTCAAGACCCTTGGAACCCGAAGTGAATCGTTCTAAGGCAACCCTGAGTTCCTTCACTTGAGTTTTCAAGGAGGAATTCTCTTCCTCAAGTTTTTGAACTTGAGTTGAGTTTCCTTCTTGAACTGACTCGGTCAAGGAACTAGAGTTGACTTCCTCTTTTAGAAGTTTTACTTCCTGTCGGAGAGCTTCAACCTGGATGTTGACTTTCACCAATTTACGTGATAGGTAAGAAATTAAATCGTACAATTCAGATTCTGGATAACCACTTTCCATGATTTGTCAGTCCTCCGAGATTGTGAGTTTTCCGGTGTTGACGTCCTCATCTGGTTCCGATTTTGTTCTGGAGTCAACATCTTCCGAGGCGGTTAAGGCGAGTAGGATCTCGTGCGGAGCTTCTTCTTCATCTTCGGAGGATGACTCGTCCCAGGTGGCTTGAAGAGCCTTCTTCCTCCGCACCTTCTTGTTCTCTTTTAGGTTGGGGCACTCTGATCTGAAGTGTCTCTTCTTGTTGCACTCGTAACAAGTGATGTTGCCCCTATGTTGTTAGTGCGCAAGCGGAAATACAATAAAACAAAACTAACAACTAAACAATGCTAACAAACCTATTTACGTGGTTCGGAGATGAAGCTCCTACTCCACGACAGTCCGTGAGGTGGACAATCCCTCGATCCTTCGGCAGATCACTCCCCGAATGTCCTCCGGCTAGCTCGTGTAGCTCCTTGTGGGTGGAGAAACCTCGCCACAAACCCAAGTACACTTTCTGAGTACTAAGACTACTAACAAGCTTGTTTCGTCAGAGGTTTCCAGCCAAACCCGAGCCTCTTTAAATAGAGCTCAAGGCTGGAAAACACCCTACCAGTCGACTGCTCCCAGGGCAGTCGATTGGTCTGCTAAAAATCGACCGTTGCAACCCAACGTTCTAATTTTCAGCCTACTCAACCAGCCGCTACTAGTCAACTGCTCCCAGGGCAGCCAACTGTTATATTCCCAGTCGACTGCCCAGCATACGAACACACTCTTCCTCACTCCAACGACCCTCCTCCATGTGTGCCTTCAAGTCCACTCCCTTGGCTTGCCCCTTGAAGTCCTCTTCCTCCGGCTATCTTCCCTTGGATACGCACGCAAGCCTTCCCTTGGCTTGCCTCCATGCCACCCTTCACGTGTGCCCTTTGAAGTCCACTGTAAGATGTGTATACTGAAAGACATGAATTCTTTATATGAACATCTTAGTTATGAAAAGAGAATCACAACTACACTAGGTGCTTGTTTACAATAGTACATGTACGAAGTCCAATTACTTTGCATTGTAGATAACATGGTGTGTGGTGTCACGGAAGATCATGTTACCAGTTCCTTGCTTAGTATAAATAAGAGGCTCACAACCTAGATGGAATTGGACAACCCATCAGAATGGTTGTAGTGTAATTAGGTGTGGTTGGTCTTGACCATAGAATTACACTAGTGTACTTTGATACATTGAGTAGGACCAAAACCTGAGGTTATCCAATTTGTATTGACTCAATAATTAGATAGGACCTCAAGTCTATATTATGGAGTACGATCCCTTAATCCTGAAATAATAACGGGCATATATTATTAATTATTATTTCTTTAATTTACCAAATGGCGAGATCTATTCTGTTAGATCGATAGGCCCGATAAGTTGGGAGATAATATTAATAATATGATGTGCTGTTAATTATTGACGGAATCTGAGTCCTAGTTGGTCGGGATGATGATGCCCCCTTGATGAGCTCAAAAGGTTCATCATGCTAAACCCTGCTGGTGGATTTGATCCGGCACTATGATAACGTTGAGTGTTACTAGTCAAGGATCCAGAAGTTAATTAATTTGAATTGTCAGTAATTTAAATTAATTAACGGTCATTCAAGATGTTAATCACAGGGGGATGGATGACTCGTAATATGTGGAGCCCATTTGAAAATATGGGGTCGTGAGGAAGTTCAATTAAGATCCTTTAGTAGAATGGATCTTAATTAATGGATCGGGTTTAGATCCATTAGTGGGCCAAGATTCAACTCCTCCTCTTGGTCCCTACCTTAGCCCTATAAATACCCATAGAGATCATGATACCAAGGCAAGATCAATCCCATTGGAAAACCCCTTGGCCTCTCTCTTTTTTTCTCCCTCTCATCCTCTCTCCTAGGGCGCTAGCGCACTCCAAGAAGAGAAGCCCTCTTCTCTTCTTCTTCTCTCCTTCTTCTCTCTTGGCATGGGCTACCAAGGAAGGGAGACGTTCTCCCTCTCGATTGGTGGCTAGAGAACTTGGGATAGAGAGAAGAGAGGAGTCAGCGGCGTGGAAGAGTGGCACAAGGTCGCCGGCGGTGAGGGAGAGAGCTTGAGTGCTTGGCAGCAGGTTTGAGAAGAAGAAAACCCTTCTTCTTCCTTCCTCTCATTCTCCATCATCCTCCTCAGCCTCTGTTGGATGGAGAGCAGGTGGGCGGCGAGCTTGGCTAGCCGACGGCGCACGGGTGGAGGAGGAAGAATGCTGGCGGCGCAAACCCTAATCTAGGGTTTGCGGCTAGCGCAAGGAGGAGAGGCTTTTTGAGGCTTCGGTGATCTTAGTTCGCTGGTAGATCATCGCCCACACGACGTCCGCGAAGGAGGGACATAAGGTAGAAGACCGCGAGGTGATTGGAGATGTGTTACCCTTTCCATGCTCCTTTGATTAACCTTATGTCAATTTTGTGCTATGTTTACTAATGTCGTCATTTCATGTGTGTTAGTTTGTTAATTTGATTTCATATCATAGTTGTTAATTAACTAACTAGACCCCGACCATAAACACAAAAGCCAACGATCAACTCATCGCCTTTTCCTCGGTCAAACGGTCGAGCAAATCACAATGCTGATTTTGTAATTGGCCAAGTTGTAATTTGGATTGTTCGATACGGCACGAGATGGTCGATGGGAGACGGGTCTCCATTTGGATTAATTTTATAATCCGTAGACATGGAGAGGTCTCTCGGATCGACCGAGTATTCGCTAAGGAAACCCGCCAAGCAATACCCAACATCCACTTCCCGGCATGCCCTTGGAGTCCTCTTCCCTCGGCTCTCGTCCCTTCATGACTCAGCTGACTCTTCACCAGCAACCTCGACTATTGCCTTCGCGCCCTCTTCATCTTTGGCTCCCGTCCCTCAGATGCACACAAGCCTCCAGCTTGTCTCCATGTTATCCTTCACGCATGCCTCGAAGTGTGCGCCCCTCGGCTCATTGTCCCTGCTATACCAAGGTCCCTCGGGTGCACACAAGCCTCCAGCTTGTCTCCATGCCACCCTTCACCGTACCGAAGCCATCCAGCTAAGTAAATATGTCTATCCTGCAAACCTACACATTCAAGTACACATATTAATTCACAAGGGTAAACCTAACTTAAACCCTTTGCCGAAACATCAAAACACATAGTCACTCCGGACCATAGATTGTCTCAACAATCTCCCCCTTTTTGATGTTTGGCAATACGTTTAAGTTAGGGAAAACAAATAGCAATAAATAGCAATAACAATGCTAAACAACTATTTCGACTTACATTGCCAAGACTCTATCTTGGACTAACACCGCCAATGCATATGCAATGCAAACATGTATGGATCCTATCCCAAGGCATCCCCACACCTAACCTTCCCAAGTTAGGAATTTTCACCAAAATAGGCTTTTTAAAACATATCCCAAGGCTCCCCTTACATTGGACTTACAATAGCTTTTTAAGAACCTCTCCAAGGTTCCCCTTACGCCAAGAATGGAGCAACCATGCTCCCCCTTTTTCTAAGCTCCCCTAAACCTAGGGTTTCTTGCCAAGGTGTGTTTGGTTTCCCAAATTAAACCCAACACTTCTCCCCTTTTGCCTAACATCAAAAAGATCCAACAATTTCCCCCTTATTGGACTCTTTAACCTTTAAATGATTATAAACATAGTGTACTAACCCCCCATAAGGTTTCACACTTGTTTCACATCAATTGGACACTTTTCAGCAGCTGAAATCCATTTCCAACCTTTACCAGTCGACTGCCCCCTGGGCCAGTCGACTGATACTCTGAAAAACTAATTTTCAGCATTTCTGAATTCAAATTCAGAAACGCGCCAGAAATTCTACAAACCTACAAAAATTCCAAATTTTGTGGAGAAGTTTGTGGTACCCATACCTACTTTGGAAACATACATTCAATAATGTATTTATCACCATCCCCAAGTGTGACACAAAACTCAAATCTACCTATGAAAATTAAAGCATAGCAACAAGAGGCAACCTCCCCCTTAACCTATCCCCTCTCCCAATTTTCAATTCTCACACCCAACACCATGTTAAGTTCTACCCAACTTAACACCATATTACCAAGTTAAGTTCTACCCAACTTAACACTATAATACCAAGTTAAGTTCTACCCTAACTTAACACCATCCATTCTTTTGTTAAGTTAATCCTAACTTAACACCCTAAGTTCTTCCCCTTTTGACACCATTAAAAAGATTCCCCCAAGCAATCCTACCCCTAGTGCCAAAATGAACTCAACCTATTTCTGAAAAACCCCTCAGAAATCAATAAACAGACTTACCAGTCGACTACCCCCTGTGCAGTCGACTAATTCAGTCAACTTCTGAAATTCCAGCCTAATTTCAGAAACTTCTAGACAATTCTAGAAAATTCAAAAAAATCTAAAAATTTGCAAGCACATTTATTAGGATATACTCTACCCTAGAAAAATATGGTTCCATGAAACGTATCAAACGTGCTTGACTTTTGGTACAAACTCTAGTTTCCTCAAACATGGTCATTTTATATCATCTTTGAGACCTAAACATAATGTCATGTGTTTGCCACCTCCATTCATTAATATTTCACACATATAACTGCCTTCAATTCTTCCCTTTTTCCTATGTATTCTTAATATGATAAAACTCCTTTCTTCTTATCTCTTAACCCTAAATACATATACACTTATCAATCTTCCTTGAATTCCCTGATATCAACATAGAGCCTCATTTCATACAATCACCATTAAATCATGAGGCAAAACTTTATTCAAGGAGCATGACATCATAACCAAGGGTTTTAATTCAAGGCCATATCCTATTATCCAATAGCAATTTATGACCTTCAAACCATATAATATCAAGTCATGACATAAAATCTTATAAGGAAACATGACCCTTTCCTATGCTTCCAATTTTGTAATTTCTTAATATGCCTTTTCTATTTAAACCTACGGATCAGTCGACTACTCCTTGGGTAGTCGACTGCTCCTTGGGCAGTCGACTGATAAATCGAATAGAAGGTTCCCAGTCCTGGACCAGTCGACTGGTTCAGAACCAGTCGACTGGTACCTGAATTTCAGGTTTTCAGCCAAATTTTAGAAATGTCTAATTAATTCCACAAATCTCCAAAAATTCTGAAATTTCGTGGAGAGATTTGTGAAGCCTATGTCTACTTGGGAAAAATATGTTTTCAAACAAATCTACTCCAGATCCCAAGATTAGCACAAAATTCAACCCTTCCTAAATTGTATCATTGAAACTTAACCCAAAAGTCCTAATTTTGGCCTCTCCTTGATATATCTTCTCATACCCGACCATAATACATTTCTAGTACTGAGTTATATGACATTTACACATTAAACCCTAATTTTTATCAAATATAATCCAAATTTCATCTTTTTTTCATGAAACTCCTTTTAATGTGTCAATTCCCTAGGATTAAGACTTACTATAGTCTTCCAAACTCTTTGGCACTTTTCATAGTCCACCTAGACATCCTAGAGAGACATCTGTTGGATCGAGAAAATGATAGAGGGGGGGGGCATAACGTTAAAACTTTTTCGGATAAGAATAAGAGAAAATGCAACGGAAATAAAACAATCACACAAAGAACACAAGTATTTTAATTGGTTCAGAGTCGCGGTCGGCTCCTACTCCAAGGCCCACGGTCCTTGACCGTTTACTGTGGGCAATTCTATAATCGCGCAAAGGTTTACAGATTTCACTACAAGAATATTGCAGCAAATAAAAGAAACTACACTTTTCGTTACCGATGCCTGATGTGGATCGTACTTCGGAGCAGAGGGTCGTCGTCAGCGCTGGAATCTCGAGATCAGAGTTTGCCAGAGTAGAACACTTGAATGAAAAGATTTTGAGCATTGGAAAAAGTGTTGTTGAAGCTTTGGGGGTCGAGCCCCTTTTGTAGTGCTCCTGGGGGCACCTGATTCGTTGGGGGCGCCTGACACGTGCCTTCAGATCGGATAACCTTCATCCGCAGCTTGGTCAGCGCTTATCCCCTCTGAATCAGCCCCTAGTCAGACGGGGTGCCCGGGACCTCCTGGGCGCCTAGCTTGACTTGGTCTACTGGCTTCGAGGCTGATCTGCTTCGATTACCTCTTTGGCTTTGTCCTTGGGCGCCCGGGACCTCCTGGGCGCCTAGCCCAGTATGATTTCGAAGCGTTCTTGCTTAATTACAATTTTGGCCTTTCACCTTGGGCGCCCGGGACCTCCCGAGCGCCTTGTAACTCCCCAAATTTCCCTCTAGAATGATGTAATAATTGAACATGTGGCCAAGAATAAAATAATGAATCTAAAGGGGGAAATTTCGAATAAAGAAGATATTAAGCACCTTCTTGATATATGGTGAATGTGTGTGATAATTAAGGTTATATGCTACATTAATATTATGCTAGACATCATGCACATGAATGAATGAATAATGATATAAATATGCACGTGTATGAACTAAATGGGTAGCATTCTCTTGTTGGGCGTTGGTTACATGGGCTTGAAAAAAAAAGAGGTGCCAAGGATTGAACCTTGGACCTCAAAGGAAAGCAAAGCCTTAAGAATATTCGTGTAACCAATTCACCTAGCAACGGAGTGCTATTAGAAGAGGATAGGAAATTATAGATAAGTGGGAAAGAAGATGAAGAGACACAAAAAAAATTGAAGAGACACCATTAGAGAGGTGCTTGCCTCTTTACTCACCATAAAAGGCCATGAAGAGGAGGAAATGCCTAAGGCATTTCGGCCAAGAAACCCCCCCCCTTTTTCTCTCCACCAAATTCTTCCCGTTCCTCCTCTTCCTAACCGAAATCCTTGTGGCCCTTGCTACCATTTTCAAGTCATTCACCTCCTAGAGAAAACCGGACCAAAAGAAGAGAAGAACAAGAGGAGTGCTAGAGTTTAAGAGGTCTTTTCTTCTCCAAAATTTGGAGATCTTTTGGGAACATAAGAACAAGTGGTAAGACTCCCTCACCTGCAACATAATGGTTTTTTATGTGTTTTTATGATTTTTATGTTTGCTTGTGATGTTGGGTGGAAGAGAAAGGAAGAAAACCTTGAGGGAAGTTTCGGCCATAAAGGGGTACCCCCCTTTTCTATGTCCAAAAACTTAAAGGAAGAGTTCATGAAATTGTTACTACCATTTTGTAATATATATATGATGGATTCATGGTGTTTGAATGCCCTCCATGATGTAAAGGACTTGGAAGAATTCGGCCAAGTCATGAAATGGATAAATGTTGATGCATGAAGTGGGCTATTGTTCTAATGATTGTTTCCTTGCTATATAAATGTTTTAGGCCATGAAATTTTATGGAATCTATGCTAAGGGACCCCTGTAACATTCGACCAAGGGACCTTAAATTATGCCTTAAAATAGATTTTTATAGACCTTCATGAAGTTATAGTTAAATCAAGTGATATGCATGTGATTGGGTGTTTTATTTCATGATGGAAATAATTTATACCTTAGGGTCAGTACCTTATCTAAGTTGTATGAGCCTAAACTCATGCTCCATTCTATGTATTGATGTTTAGAAAAATGTTACATGTACCCATATGCATGATAATCCAAGTAGAAGTCTAGATCATACACCTAAACTAGTGTTTGGTGAAGTACATACTACTTTTGCACTTGTGAATGAATTCTTATGAAAAATATGCTTTTATTCCCATGTTATGTGAATGATTATGCTATGAAATCCCTACTATGAGCTTTGACAAATTACAAGAATAAGGGTTAAGAATAGGCTCGAGTACAAAGCATGCCCCTAAACTAGTGTTTAATGAAGCCTAGACTACCTTTATGCTTGTATATGACCTTAATGGTAAAATATGTTTTTGTTTACATGTTATATGAACTTTTATACCATGTTTAACATACTGTGAATATCGGCAAATTACAAGGTAAGGGTTAAGAATAAGTGCAAGTACGATTCATGCACCCAAACTAAGGTTTAGTGAAGATTAGTCTACTCTGGAACATGCTAATGATCTCTCATGTAAATTATATTTTATTTCCATGATTGGATGACTTTCATGCCATGTTATCTAGCTGTGAATTTCGGACAAATACTGGGATAAGGGTTAAAAATAAGCTCAAGCACAAAACATGCACCTAAACTAGTGTTCAATGAAGCTATACTACCCTTGTGCTTGTATATGATTCCATGTGTAATGTATGTTCTTATTTCCATGATTATATGACTTTTATATTATGTTATCCATGCTGTGAATTTTGGCCAATTACTAGAATAAAGGCTAAGAATAAGTTCAAGTACAATTCATGCACCTAAACTAGTGTTTAGTGAAGTCTAGACTACCAGTGTACTTGTAAATGACCTCTTATGTAATGTATGCCTTTATTCCAATGCTATGTGGGTTTTATGCTATGATATCCTTGCTATGAAGTTTCGGCCGACATGTATTAAGATGAGAAAAGAAAGATTAAACTCACATATTGCCTTGATTAAGACAAGCATGTTATATGTATGATGTATTGATGAAACTAGCATGATGGTTGCTCCACTTACATGTGTTAAAAGAAAGGTCGTTCCATGTCTTGCTATTTATGCTAATGATTATGCCATGAAAGTATGCCTATGTTTATGAATGATTGAATGACTATAGTACGTGCAATATGAAAGAAAGAAAGAAAAAGAAAGAATGTATATTCTATATATGAAAGTATGCTTATGATTATGAATGATTGAATGTCTATAGTACATGCAATATGAAAGAAGAAAGAAAAAAAGGAATGATGTTCTATAAGAAAGAAAGAAAGAAATGAAAAGAATGCATATATGTATTTTACTTTAAAGATTGGCTTGTACCGGATCTTGAAAAGATCCACGGTTCTGGACTACCGATGATGTTGTCCCTAGGCTGAAAGATAGTAAGCCTAGAATGTAGACCCCTATAGGTCGGGATTAGCACCCTGCATCCTACATAGGGGTATGCGCGCAAAAGAAAGAATGGGTACAAAGCCGGGGACCCCAAAGAAGTTGATGTATATGATTTTAAAGTATTATTTACTATATTTTCTAAAGAGCATCCTAATGTTTTGAAATGCACATGTTCTATGTTTATATGTCTTCATGTATCTTATGTGCCTTATGAATTTTATGCTATCCATGAAATGTTATATGTTTTAAAATGCATGCGACATACAGATTTAGTGAGTAGGAAAGAACTTACTAAGTTTTAAACTTATAGTTTGTTTGCTAATGTTGCAGACCAACATAGAAATTTCTGAGGAATGGGCAGCTGCAGGAAGGGCTAATGTGTGTGGTGGTGACTTGACTGATCGATCCACTTTAGTGCCATCTATAGACTTAGTTCTTATTTCTAATAAGACATATGTTGCTACTTTATACATGATACTTGCTAGTTCTTTTGGAGTTTATTTAAGTATGGATGCTATTAGATGTTATATGATGTTATTACTTCCTTATCGTTGCACATGCTTTTAGTTATGTTTCATTTCTGCTGCAATGTTAGATTCGTAACCAATGATATAAGTAAGTAAGAAAAAAAAGGGTTAAAGGTAACGCACCGCCTAACAGTAAGGGGCGGGCGTTACAGCTTGGTATCAGAGCAGTTTTTCATCTCACTACACACACATCAAGCCTACCTCCTGCCGCTTCCAAGTAAGAAATTCTATACTTACCTTATTTCATGTTTATATTGATAAGTGAATTATGCAAGTATGATTCATGATATGTATGATGGAAGCATGCTTTTACCTTGGATAAAACTAGGAAGATACCTTACCATGCCTTATGATGACGATGATTTACAATGCATGTATATGAATAGAAATGACAGTAACCTTATGCTAGCCTATGTGTTAATTCGTGAGAACAGCATGGCTAGAAGACAGAGTAACATGTGTAATTTGTAAAGTCACTTCAGATGTCCGTATAAATAATAAGCATAATGATGGTAAAATGTTTAAACAGCAGAGCAAAAAGACTACATAAATTTAAAATGTAAGAATATCTAGAAAGAGATATTAGTAGAATAAAAATATTTTTCTTGTACGTAATATACATAAGTGATAGATAATAGGAGACAATGATAGTGTTGGAAGATTAGCACTAGAATTCAGAATATAAATAATGAGTATAAATCTATAAACATTTAATCCAAAATAAACTAACTTAATTGATCGCTAGGTTGAACCCTAACTTAAATAGGCTTAATTGAAGCAACAACAGTAATACCTACAAATCGATCAGACTAGTAGCATAAGTAATTGAAATCACTGAAGTAAAGGGAACATAGTGACTTTAGGTGCTGCTTTCTCTACATATATTTGTGAATTGAAAAAAAAAAGAAAACTAGTTTATTATCGGTTTTCGTCAGTTTTTGTACTGACTATGTCGTTTTTCAATTCCAGATGTCGCATGAGATGTGCAATACGACTCGTTGCTATGAGCGGTGTCGTGAACTGTAACGACCCGAAAAATTCTCTCAATATTTTACATAAAATATTGATCATGTCTAGATAGTTTTCGAGGAACTTAGAAATACTAGTATGAACTGTAGCCTAATTATCCATGATTTTCCCATATAAATTGAGAAGCTAAGTACTAAGGGGTCTTACATGGGCTTTCCTAATACCATGGTTATTAGTGGATTCTGGGTAGAATTTAATATAAATAGAAATGGTTTTTAATTAGGAATATTAGCATGATTATGGGTGGGTCTTAGGGGGAAATTCCGAAAATAATAAAAATAAAATAAAATAAAAATAAAAATAAAGTACATGCACCAAGGATTGAACCTTAAACCTAGTATACTACCATGCATGTACTAACCAATTCACCTTGCAAGGGAGTGCTAGTGGAAAAGGGAAAGGATTTTAGTTGAAGCTAAAGGAAGTGAAGAGTCATTGCACCATGTCTCTTCATTTGCCTCCTTCATCTAGTATGTAAGAGGGGGAAAAGGAAGAGACAACTTAACACTTAAGTTAATTGCCTTCTTCCTCCACCAAGCCTTCTTCTCTTCTTCCTTCTCCTCCAAGCCGAAACCTACAAGGTGGGTTTTCCTTTGGAAAAGTCTCACAAGGAGACCTCTTCTTCAAGATCTAAGGGCTTTCTACAAGGCTACAAGGGATAGGGGTAGTCTAAGGTCAAGGAAATTTCTTTTAGCTTCTCTATTCAAGGTGATAATCAAGATAACCCAAGGTAAGACCCCCTCACCTGTGGTATAATGGTTTTCAAGTTGTTTTCATGATATGAGAATTTGTTTGGACTATATGTGAAGAAAACTAGGGCTAGGGCTTTTTAAGGGTTTCGGCCAAGGTAAGATCTAGGGCTTAGGATGATGTTCAAGCTTCACTAATGTTTCCCAATGTTTTTCCATGATGAATAAAGTATGAATGATATGTTATATGAATTTTCCATGGATTTGTGACTCCCAAAAGTTTCGGCCACCACCCCTATACCATGATGAGAATTTGATCTAACCCTTCAAGCATGTTTATATGGTTCCTCTATGACCTAATGGATATTATGTGTGGGTTATATGAATTTTTCCTATGGATTTATGGCCTTTAGGGTTTCGTCCAAGAACATTTCTAGGGCAAGGAAATTAGGGTTAGCTCCAATTATGGGGTTTAAATGGCTCCCTATGGCTTTGTATGTAATGTGTGGATTTTCCTTTTACTCATGGAACCTTTTAGGTTGATTGAATGATGGAGCCTCCTCCTTGGAACTTTTGGCCAAGACCATAAGTTAGGGTTTGGGTTGGGTTATGTTTTCAAAGATACTTGTTTATGGTTTACTAGGATGTATGTACATGTTTAAGCATGTTGTAAGAATTTTTATGTCACATAAAACCCTAGCTTCATATGTTATGTATCATGACTTGCATGTTTAGGTTATGTGTTATGTTTAATCATGAATGTTTTAAACCTTATTCCATGAACCTAGGTAGTGTGTATCATGTCTATATGAATCCTACACATGCATGCTTTATGATAGATACCATGATTAGGTATGCTATGTAATATGTATCATGTATGAAAAGATCTATGTATGTTTACCCTAAGTACAATGATCATGCATGCCTTATGAATTAAGATGTTGAATATGTATGTATGTCATGTTTTATGAATGAAGATGATGAATGAAAATGATGTTCATGGCTCTAAGTCATAATGATGTAGGCATGACATATCTTATGAATGAAGATGATGAATGATGATGATGTTCATGCCTTTAAGGCATAATGATGTTAAGTATGAATGATGAAATGTTAAGTATGTTTATGTCATGCTAAGGGATGGGCACCTTAAGAACGCCTCGGTTCTGGACTACCGTAGCTGTCCACGATTCTGGAACTACCGTAGTTGTTCCTATTCTTATGTCATGTTTCATGAAACAAGATTATGTTATGCTATGTATGTTCTATGAATGATGAAGCATGTGAACTATTTTATTTTAAGAATGGGTTTGTACCGGACCGAAGTAAAGGGCCAAGGGATGGTCACCTTAAGAACGCCTCGGTTCTGGACTACCGAAGCTGTCCACGGTTCTGGGACTACCGTAGCTGTCCAACAGGGATGGGCACCTTAAGAACGCCTCGATTTTTGGAACTACCGTAGCTGTTCCTGCCCTAGTAGGTCGAGGCTAGCTACCTCGTATTTATTTAGGGATGCACGCTTATGATGTATGTATGTGGTACAAGCCGGGGACCCCCATGATGTTATGATTATGTTTAAGTATTTATAATTATGGTTTTCAAATTAAGAATCCTTATGATATATGCATTTGACTCATGCATCCATATAAGTTATGCATTATGCCATGATAAGTATGTTTATGTTATGTCTATGTTCATGTTATGAATGATGCCATGATAAGTATGTTTATGTTTATGTTCACATTAGGAAATGATGTCATGATAAGTATGTTTATGTTTATGTTCATGTCAAGAATTATGTCATGTTAAGTATGGTTTAAGCATTATGTTTATGGTTATGTGATGTATGGATTTTTGTGAGTAGGAAAGGGTCTTACTAAGCCGATGTGCTTATAGTCTTATGTTTCTTATACCGCAGATCAAGTAAGATGTTACTAAAAGAAGCAGCAGAAGAGGCAAGGGCATGTGTGTGGCAGTGACATGGCAAAGGATTCTTCTAGTTACACTTATCGCATGTCTTGTGTTTGAAATGCCTCCTTTGGTTCTATGCTATACTCATGATAGTTATGCCTAAGAAATAACTTATTACCTATGATGCTTATGGATAAGTTACTTGCTACTTATGGTGCTTATGAATAAGTTATGGAATGTTTATATGTATGCCAGTAAGATGTCAGGTTACAATGTCACCATGTTCATGAATGATAACGTAGGCATATATGTATGATTCATGTAGTAAGATTAAAAAAAAAATTATTCCGCTGCATTAAGATGTTCATATGCCTATGTATGTTAGCGTAACGCCGCCTCTCGCCACACCATAAGGTGTGGGAAAAAGGCGAGCGTTACAGGTTGGTATCAGAGCAAGTTGTCATCTCACTACACACACTTCAAGCCTCCTTCCTGCAGCTTCCAAGTAAGTACCTCTATGTATACCTTATATTCTTTTATGATGTTCATTTATGATTCAAGAATATGTAAGTATAGATGATATTTTATGATCCTAGAATATGCAAGTATGAAGGATATTTATGATGGAAAGTACTTTGACGGATATGGAATATGAACGATACTTTACCTTATTTTAGGAAATTCAAATAATTTAGAATTTAATATGGGGGTAGGAATAACAATAACTCATATTATCCATACTTGTCCTTATGAAGGAAAGCATGGCTAGAAGACAGAGTAACAGACTAAATGAGACTACTCCCTCGCCTGACCTGATGCAATTAGTGACCCAACTTCAGCGTCAAGTCAACGAGCAGCAGCAAACCATTAATACCCTGATGAACCAACAAGAAAATTCTACTACTCCACCGGCAAACCAGACTGCTATACCCGTTGCGCCTACGGTTACGCAAACCCCTCTAACAGGCTTGACCACTGTAACACGACAAGAGGCTTATCTGATCCAGTGGTTGAGGCTGAAATCGGAAAATTTCTCGAGTGTTGGTGAACCGTGGGACGCCCAAGCGTGGTTCAAGACTGTGGAGAGTACAATGGAGCTGTTGGATTGGCCTGAACATGAGAAGATCAAGTGTGCATCATTCTGCCTTTCTGGAGATGCCAGAATGTGGTGGGAAAGGGTTAAAGCCAAGAGACAGGTGAACCAGATGACGTGGTCAGATTTTGAATCAGAATTCTTCGAAGAATTCTTCAATATGCGAGTCACCAATAAACACTACGACGAGTTCACGGAATTCCGACAGGGCAACCTCTCAGTCAATGAAGCCATGAAGAAATTTAATCGACTGGCTCGCCTATGCCCTGAGCTGGTCCGCATTGAGAAGGAAAGGGTCTGACTTATTTAAAGATGTTGCGACCCGAAATAGCCCTGAACGTGGCTGGCGGAGTTAACAGACCGCAGACCGCTGAGGAGTTGTTTAGTAGTGCCCTACTCACCGAGAATTACCTGAACAATATCAATCAGCAAAGGAAGGCATTAAATGAAAGTAAGAATCAAGTTCACTCCGGGATTCTCGATTCTTCATTTTCCATTATCCCTAATGTTCCTTCCTTTCATTATCACTCAGGAGGTCAGAAACCTCAGAGTACCAATGTAACACCCCAAAATTTCCCATGTGAAATATTATGAATTCATGAAACATAATTATTATGAAATTTTATGATGGGCATGGCTTAATGGGCTTGGATGTGGGTTAGTGCAAAATGTAATAAAAAGAAGATGTAGAAAAGAGGAAGCAGGGATTGAACCTTGAACCTCCTAGTTGCACTAACAATGTCTTAACCATTGCACCAAGCCATGTTTCATGTTGAGAGAATAAGAAACATGCTTGTTAAAGCTAGGGAAGTGAAGAGACATGTCCCTTCATGAGAAGAGTATAAATAAGAGAGGGAGAAAGAAGTTACATTTCTTCTTCTTCTTCCCCACTTCAATTTTCGAAAACCTAGAGCCCTTCTTCTCCCTTTCCAATTTCGAAAAGTGCACCCTAGGGTTCTAACCCTAGGGAAATTGGAAGGAAGAGGAACCATTCAAGGATCTTGCCCTCTACTAGGGCCAAGAGTGCTAGAGAAGTCTAACAAGGGAAATTCTCATTTCTCCTTCAACCAAGGGTACCCTAAGGAGTAAGAGAAGGAGAAATTCAAGCGAAAGGATGTAAGTATCCCCTCGCCTGCAGTGTAATGGTTATTGTATGATTTTCTTTCTCCTTGTTGGTTTCGAAAATGGGGTTTTTCCCCTTGAGTGAGTTTCGGCCACCCCCTTAGGGGAAGGCCTTGGGTTACTTCTTGTTACATGAGTAGACCCCTTGGAACTTAGAGTGTATGTATATGTTGTATCTTTCAAAATGTTGTGAACAAAATCTAGGGTTTTGTTCTTGTATAGGGTTCGGCCACCTTCAAAGGGGAGTCTTTGGCTACTCTTTGATACATGAGGAGACCCCTTGGGACTTAGAGTATACACATATGTTGTGTCCCTTCATTTTGTGATGACAAAAACTAGGGTTTAGGGTTTGTATGGGTTTCGGCCAAGGCATGGAACTAGGGTTAGTGAGGGTTGAATTATCCTATAATATATCCATGCTTAGTGTATTGTATGATAGTGTATACAAGGTGTTTGTATAAATGTCTGTGTGAATGTTTCATTTCAAAAACCCTAATTCCCCCTACCCTATGACTTTCGGCCAACACCCTAAGATTAGGGTTTGTGAAGGTTAAACTTGTTGGGACCGGGTGCATGTCGACAAGGATACGAGTTCGTAAAATTCAAAATATTTACCTGCAGCGGAAGAGTTTGCATAAAATAATTTCCTAAATTATTTTAACTTCGTATCTAGCATGCAACCTTACATTGTGTTGACATAATCATAAAATAAAACTTTGTGGAAAAGTAAACAAATTTACCAAGTACCTCTCGTAACTCGAAGTAAGGGACGAGATCCAACCGTAGCGTCGCTTGGAAGCTTTGCCTCTATTCGCGTCCACGCCGAGTTCTCTTCGGGATGACTTCGCAAAGTCACGAGTTTTGTGCCGATGAGAACTACTAGATTCTCGGAAGGCACAACTAGATGAACAAGAGAGGAAAGATAGGAAACTAACCAACGAAGTAACGGAATCGAATTCCGAGAAGAGAGGAGTCGCTATCCGCTTCTTCTTCTTCGTACTCGGGTTCTCCTTCTTCTTCTTGAAGCTCACGACCTCCTCCAAGGACTCCTTTGGGCCGGCCCTAATCCTCTAGGGTGGGCGCCGGCCCTAGGCAAGAGAGGGAAGAAGAGAAGAGAGAAGAGATTAAGAGAGAGAGGGAGAGAATAATTAATCTCTTAATTGGGATTAAGGGCTAGCCTTTGGTTCCTTTATATAGTAGCAACTCCTTTGCTAAGTCTCCCTCTAAACCGAATTAACGGAATTAACGGAATTAGTTATAAGAAATTTATCCCATAAATTTTCTTATTAATTATTCCGTTTAAACCGAGTCTTTATTATAAACTAATTTATAATAAAACTAATTCTTCTTCTCTTTAAATTATGGAATAAATTTTTATAAGAAATTTATAAACATTCTTATTATTGAAAAATCAATTCATAATTGATTTTATAAAATTAAAATAAACCAATTCATGGATTATTTTAATCTTCCATAAAAGAATAAATTTCTATAAATTTTATTTATATAAATTTCTTTATACAAATTTATTTATCCATAATTTATAAAATAAATCGCACTAGATTTATTTTATTAATTAAACCAAAATTAATTGGTTTTCTCCTCTTATTGTGGCCGGCCACCAAAGGGGGTTTTGACACCCTCTTTGGCCGGCCAAACCAACCCGAACCGCCGCGAATTAAACTCATTTAATTCGCCCAAAAAGCCTTCAAAAGACTTAGCCATTTTTAGCTTCCATTGCGCCTCTGATTAACTCAGATTCGACTTATTTCTCTTGATCGGAAAATCAATTTTCAACTCATTTTAAATCCCTCGGATTACTCGTATGCGTGTGACTAAATAGGCTTTCGATTTATGTTGGCCGTCTATAATCAACAAATTATAGAACGATCATGAGTGGCACCTAGTAGTACATCATGACCCCCAATTAATCGAAAGATCAACGGTTTGACCTCAGAAGAAATTATTCTGAAACCCTTCAGCAGCTCTAATGAATCGTGCCCCATACCCTTCACCACCTTATACCCACTTGGTTCAGGACACGGTCTATGGTGTCAGTCCCCACTAGGCTGACTACGTCACACCTAGCCTAAGTAGTGTCTTTCTCGTACATTGGATTTCTAATTACTCTCATGTATTTTAGAGACTCGCACTCTAAACATGATATACTCTGGCCAGAGATTTCTGAGTAACAATCCGACGATAGGCCTGGGTATACATCTCCTCGCAAGCAGTGGTGAATCCTTTGTAGGCTGTTCAAACATCTTCGGGCACTTCGGCTTATACCCAATCATCCTGGGTCCACACCTCCTTGGAGATGCTTGCTTAAGATGTTAAAGTATAAGTCTCCATGACCAAGATGACTTGAACACCGCAAGTCAAAGGAACATCGCACTTAAGCTGTAGTAACAACTTCATTGACATATCTACATGTAGATTCCCATATGAAGTCTTACAGCAGTCACTCCAATGAACTAGTTCCCTTAACTAGCATCCATGTTTATCTCCGGACATCCCAATGTCACCAGCCAGTGAGAATCAGCTGATTAGAGAATAACCCATGCTAGTCTCAACAGAATTGATAGTGTCCGTTTTTATCAATTCATCGACTAGGGATAATTTCAATACTTCACAATTGCATATTAGAGATAATCACTAGTTGTGATCCCATCACAAATTCTCTTATGCTGTGAGTTGTATTGCGGACATTCAGTAGATGAGTTTAAGATTCTAATTAAATACACAAAACATGTATACTCAAATAGTGAATTATCATTTATTAATATAAATATTTACATCATAAGGCGATTGCCTTAGGACACTTCTCTCACATCACTAACAAACTCCCACTTGGCCTAATGCCAATCGCTACGGTATCCAATACCAGAGGCTCTAACATGACCCTCAAACTTGCTTTGAGGCAAGGCCTTAGTTAAAGGATCCGCTATATTCCTTTCAGTGGGAACTCTCTCAATTTGTATGTCATTCCTACTTATAATCTCTCTGATCAGATGATAGCGTCGAAGCACGTGTTTGGATCGCTGATGAGACCTTGGTTCCTTCGCTTGTGCAATCGCTCCATTGTTGTCGCAGTATACCGGCACTGCTTCATCAATGGTTGGAACCACGCCAAGTTCGGAGACAAACTTCTTGATCCAGACTGCTTCCTTTGCTGCTTCCGAAGCTGCGATATATTCCGCTTCCGTGGTAGAATCCGCTACGGTGTCTTGTTTGGAACTCTTCCAACTTACTGCGCCTCCATTCAAAGTAAATACGTATCCAGACTGCGATTTGGAGTCATCCTTATCTGTCTGGAAACTGGCATCTGTATACCCACGTATTATCAAATCTCCTTCTCCATATATTAGAAATACATCCTTAGTTCTTCTTAAGTACTTAAGGATTGTTTAACAGCCGCCCAATGATCCATTCCTGGATCCGACTGGTATCTGCTTGTGACGCTCAAGCATACGATACATCGGGCCAGTACATAACATAGCATACATGATAGATCCTATTGCGGATGCATAGGGAATCTTATTCATGCTAATCCTCTCGTCTTCTGTGCGCGGACACATAGACTTCGAAAGGTTGATCCCATGCCTGATGGGAAGGTAACCTTTCTTGGATTCCGACATGCTAAACCTTTTTAGCACTCGGTCTATATATGTAGACTGCGAAAGACCAAGCAACCGTTTTGATCTATCTCTATAGATTCTAATCCCAAGGATATAGGTTGCTTCTCCCAGGTCTTTCATGGAGAAGTTTTGGACAACCAAATCTTAACTGTCTGTAAAACTGATATATCGTTTCCTATAAGTAAGATGTCATCGACATATAATACTAGGAATACGACTGCACTCCCACTAACCTTTTTGTACACACAAGGTTCGTCAGGATTTTGTGAGAAATCAAACTTTTTGATTGTCTCATCAAAACGGATGTTCCAGCTCCTAGATGCTTGCTTCAGTCCATATATGGATCGTCGAAGCTTGCATACTTTAGTTTTATCAACCGATGTGAAACCTTCAGGTTGTATCATGTATACATCCTCAAGCAGGTTTCCGTTAAGGAAAGCTATTTTCACATCCATTTGCCATATCTCATAATCATAATGAGCTGCTATAGCTAGGAGCATCCGAATGGATTTAAGTATAGCTACTGGCGAATAGGTTTCGTCATAATCAATTCCTTGTTTTTGACGATAACCTTTTGCCACTAATCTAGCCTTAAAGGTAACTACATTACCTTCCATGTCGGTTTTCTTCTTGAAAACCCACTTGCACCCTATGGGTTTAATCCCTTCAGGTGGGTTAACCAAGTCCCATACTTGATTTTCGTACATAGAATCCATTTCCGACTTCATGGCTTCAAGCCATTTGTCCCTTTCTGAACTTTTCAGAACATCTTCATAACTGATAGGTTCGTCATCGCCAATGAGTAACACGTCGTTCGATTCACTTACGAGAAATCCGTATCTCTCTGGAATGTTGCGTGTCCTATCAGACCTACGAAGAGGTGGTGTAGTTTTAGGTTCAACTGATAGCTCATCACTATGAATTATCGGTTGTGGGCCTAGACTAGGTGTCTCTGTGATGTCTATTGGAGTTTCTTGAACTTCATCAAGTTCAATCCCACTCCCACTGTTTTCTTGTAAAAGAAACTCTTTCTCTAGAAATACAGCATGCCTTGAAACAAACACCTTTTGTTCCAAGGGATGATAGAATTGGTAACCCTTCGTTTCCTTAGGGTATCCAATAAATAGACATTTATCAGACTTAGCATCCAATTTGTCTGATACAACCCGCTTCACATAAGCAGGACAACCCCATATCTTAAGGTGAGTTAAGTGAGGTTTCTTACTATTCCAGATCTCATATGGAGTAGTAGAGACTACCTTGGTCGGGACTCTGTTTAGCAAGTAAACAGCTGTCTTAAGTGCATAGCCCCAAAAGGATTTTGGAGGAGTTGCATGATTCATCATAGACCTAACCATGTCCATCAAGGTTCGGTTACGCCTCTCAGATACACCATTATGCTGTGGTGTATACGGCGGAGTCCATTGGGATAGTATCCCATTGTCCCTAAGATAATCTTGAAACTCTTGACTTAAGTATTCACCACCCCGATCGGATCGAAGTATTTTAATACTTTTGCCAAGTTGTTTCTCTACTTCATTTTTGAACTCTTTGAATTTCTCAAAAGCTTCAGATTTGTGTTTCATCAAGAACACATACCCGAATCGTGAGTGATCATCGATAAAGGTGATGAAGTAGCTATAGCCTCCTTGTGCTAGAGTTGACATTGGTCCACATACATCGGTATGTATTAGACCAAGCAATTCTCCCACTGGATTACCTTTTCCGGAAAAGGGTAATTTGGTCATCTTGCCTTTTAAGCATGATTCGCATGTATCAAATGAACCGGGTTCAAATGATTCCAAAATTCCACATCGGTGTAATTCGGTCATGCGTTTCTTACTTATATGGCCAAGACGACAGTGCCACGTGTAGGAGTCTATTCGATTATCTATTCGAGCACGTTTGTTGCTAACTTCGATATTGAAAACGTCACTGGATAAATCTATCGTGTAGATGCCATTGCACAAAGTTCCATTCCCATAAAGAACGCCATTTAAAGTTATGTAACAACAATTGTTACTAAAAGTTAAATGATAACCTTTTTCATTCAAACATGAAATAGATACAATGTTCTTTATTAACGAAGGAACGAAATAACAATTATCCAATTCTAAGACACGTCCAGTTGGGAGCTTTAGCAAATATGTTCCGATGGCAATAGCAGCAATCCTTGCTCCATTTCCAACCCGCAAATTCGCTTCTCCCTTGACGAGCCTTCTTCTATTCCTTAGCCCCTGTATGTTATTACATATATGTGAGCTACACCCAGTATCAAGTACCCAGGTATCTGAGAAAATAGAGTGACATTCAATAACGAAGATACCTGAAGAGGATGGGGCATCGGATGCCTTCTTCTTCACGGACTCAAGATAAATCTTTCAGTTTCTTCGTCAGTGACCTTCCTTGCCACAGTGATGGCAAGTTCCTTTTGGTTTCTTTTCAGTTTTCTTGGCCTTTTTCTTCTTCCCTTTGTTCTGTTCTTTGGCCTTCCTCTTAGAACCTTTCTTCGAGGAACCAACTAACAGTACTGCTTTTTGATCTGGCTTTACAGAAGGCTCCACAGTCTTCAGCATGTTGATCAACTCTGGAATGGTAGTCTCTAGTTTGTTCATCCGATAGTTCATCACAAATTGTGAATAACTCTTGGACAAATAACTCAGAATTAAGTCAATACTTAGTTCATGATCCATTGCAAAACCGAGTGCGCTCAGTCGCTCAATGTACCCCAACATCTTTAACACAAACTTCGAGGCAGAAGTGCCTTCCTGCATCTTAGTGGTGAAGAGGAGTCTGGAGACTTCGAACCTTTCGGATCTCGCCTGCTCTTCAAACAACTCATGAAGATGGAAGATGATGGTATTAGCATCCATATGCTCATGCTGCTTTTGCAACTCAGGTACCATAGAGGCTAGCATGATGTAACTCGTAAGTTCAGAATCGGTCACATGTTTCTGATAGGCCAACAATTGGTCTGGAGTTGCATTCTCTGGAGGATGGGTGGGAAGTTGTTCTTCAAGGACATAAGCAAGCTTCTCTGCCTTGAGGACTATCCTCAGGTTTCGAAGCCAGTCCATGTAGTTCGGCCCAGTCAGTTTATTGGTGTCCAAAATGGAAAGCAAGTTCAGAGAAGACATGATCGAGTGATTATCCTAGAAATACAAATTGAGATTATGTGAGAAGATTTATTAAAGAATGTATCAACATACATAAATAAAATCCTATTTATTTTTTAAATTGAATAACCCTTATTATCAATTCGGGAGATCGTAGGAACATCTCCAAATAGGTTGATATCCAACCATAGATAAGAACCACCATGGCTGTGGCCATCAAGTTTTTCTTAGCTATGAAGGTAGGTAATTATACCGATTACATATCACATATATGTAACTATCACATTATGCTATCAACTAATTGAATGTTTGCATAAATCATTGGGTTGTTAACTCATTAACAAGTATGCATCATATACATAGCACCCAACTGCACCTCTCTTTACATCGACCTTGGCTATGGCACAACAAATCGATGCTCCAAGCTTAAGGCTGACCCATTAATCAAAAAATAGTTTTAATATGGTTGGAGCTCATTCAACCGTTTAGTCAGGCTTGGATGTGTCCAACAACCAAAACTAAGGATTGACCTCTGACTCCAACTATATTATTCATAAACTAATTCCATGGTTTGAACATGTTGAGGTTCAAGTCGGGCATGGATGTGTCCATCAACCCAACAAGAAACAAAACTCCGATTCTAACCATATTAATGGAAGGTGTTGCCTTAATATTTTGTAAGGGG
>JAGFNQ010000119.1:0-67698 GCA_024364735.1 Boesenbergia rotunda
ATTGGTTGTGGGTCTAGACTAGGTGTCTCTGTAATGTCTATTGGAGTTTCTTGAACTTCATCAAGTTCAATGCCACTCCCACTGTTTTCTTGTAAAAGAAATTCTTTTTCCAGAAATACAGCATGCCTTGAAACAAACACCTTTTGTTCCAAGGGATGATAGAATTGGTAACCCTTCGTTTCCTTAGGGTATCCAATAAATAGACATTTATCAGACTTAGCATCCAATTTGTCTGATACAGTCCGCTTCACATAAGCAGGACAACCCCATATCTTAAGGTGAGTTAAGTGAGGTTTCTTACTATTCCATGTCTCATATGGAGTAGTAGAGACTACCTTGGTCGGGACTCTGTTTAGCAAGTAAACAGCTGTCTTAAGTGCATAGCCCCAAAAGGATTTTGGAAGAGTTGCATGATTCATCATCGACCTAACCATGTCCATCAAGGTTCGGTTGCGCCTCTCAGATACACCATTATGCTGTGGTGTATACGGCGGAGTCCATTGGGACAATATCCCATTGTCCCTAAGATAATCTTGAAACTCTTGACTTAAGTATTCACCACCCCGATCGGATCGAAGTATCTTAATACTTTTGCCAAGCTGTTTCTCTACTTCATTTCTGAACTCTTTGAATTTCTCAAAAGCTTCAGATTTGTGTTTCATCAAGAACACATACCCGAATCGTGAGTGATCATCGATAAAGGTGATGAAGTAGCTATAGCCTCCTTGTGCAAGAGTTGACATTGGTCCACATACATCAGTATGTATTAGACCAAGCAATTCTCCCACTGGATTACCTTTTCCGGAAAAGGGTAATTTGGTCATCTTGCCTTTTAAGCATGATTCACATGTATCAAATGAACCGGGTTCAAATGATTCCAAATTCCACATCGGTGTAATTCGGTCATGCGTTTCTTACTTACATGGCCAAGACGGCAATGCCAAGTGTAGGAGTCTATTCGATTATCTATTCGAGCACGTTTGTTGCTAACTTCGATATTGAAAACGTCACTGGATAAATCTAACGTGTAGATACCATTGCACAAAGTTCCATTCCCATAAAGAACGCCATTTAAAGTTATGTAACAACAATTGTTACTAAAAGTTAAATGATAACCCTTTTCATTCAAACATGAAATAGATACAATGTTCTTTATTAACGAAGGAACAAAATAACAATTATCCAATTCTAAGACACGTCCAGTGGGGAGCTTTAGCAAATATGTTCCGATGGCAACAGCAGCAATCTTTGCTCCATTTCCAACTCGCAAATTCGCTTCTCCTTTGACGAGTCTTCTTCTATTCCTTAGCCCCTGTATGTCATTACATATATGTGAGCTACACCCAGTATCAAGTACCCAGGTATTTGAGGAAATAGAGTGACATTCAATAACGAAGATACCTGAAGAGGATGGGGCATCGGATGCCTTATTCTTCAAGGACTCAAGATAAACCTTGCAGTTTCTTCGCCAGTGACCCTCCTTGCCACAATGATGGCAAGTTCCTTTTGGTTTCTTTTCAGTCTTTTTGGCCTTTTTCTTCTTCCCTTTATTCTGTTCTTTGGCCTTCCTCTTAGAACCTTTCTTCGAGGAACCAACTAACAGTACCGTCTTTTGATCCGGCTTTACAGAAGGCTCACAGTCTTCAGCAGGTTGAGCAACTCAGGAATGGTAGTCTCTAGTTTGTTCATCCGATAGTTCATCACAAATTGTGAATAACTTTGTGGGGCAAACAATTCAGAATTAAGTCAATACTTAGTTCATGATCCATTGCAAAACCGAATGTGCTCAGTCGCTCAATGTACCCCAACATCTTTAACACAAACTGCGAGGCAGAAGTGCCTTCTTGCATCTTAGTGGTGAAGAGGAGTCTGGAAGACTTCGAACCTTTCGGATCTCGCCTGCTCTTCAAACAACTCATGAAGATGGAAGATGATGGTATAAGCATCCATATGCTCATGCTGCTTTTGCAGCTCAGGTATCATAGAGGCTAGCATGATGCAACTTGCAAGTTCAGAATCGGTCACATGTTTCTGATAGGCCACTAACTGGTCTGGAGTTGCATTTTCTGGAGGACGGCTAGGAAGTTGATCTTCAAGGACATAAGCAATCTTCTCTGCCTTGAGGACTATCCTCAGGTTTCGAAGTCAGTCCATGAAGTTCGGCCCAGTCAGTTTATTGGTGTCCAAAATGGAATGCAAGTTTAGAGAAGACATGATCGAGTGATTAACCTAGAAATACAAATTGAGCTTATGTGAGAAGAATGATAAAGAATGTATCAATATACATTAATTAAAAATCCTATTTACTTTTCAAATTGAATAACCCTTTTTATCAATTCGGGAGATCGTAGAAGTATCTCCAAATAGGTTGATATCCAACCATAGATAAGAACAACCATGGCTGTGACCATCAAGTTATTCTTAGCTATGAAGGTAGGTAATTATACCGATTACACATCACATATATGTAACTATCACTTTATGCTATCAACTAATTGAATGTTTGCATAAATCATTGGGTTGTTAACTCATTAACAAGTATGTAACAATATACATAGTACCCAACTGCACCTCTCTTTACATCGACCTTGGCTGTGGCACAACAAATCGATGCTCCAAGCTTAAGGCTGACCCATTAATCAAGTAATAGTTTTAATATGGTTGGAGGTCATTCAACCGTTTAGTCAGGCTTGGATGTGTCCAACAACCAAAACTAAGGATTGACCTCTGACTCCATCTATATTAATCATAAACTAATTCCATGGTTTGAACATGTTGAGGTTCAAGCCGGGCATGTATGTGTCCATCAACCCAAACGAGAAACAAAACTCCGATTCTAACCATATTAATGGAAGGTGTTGGCTTTAATATTTTGTAAGGGGTTTTGGGTCTCATCCTTTCTTTTCTAAGCACATTCATGACATTATGTCATGACTAACGATTTCCTTAATAAAGTATGTATGTGACTTAATTTATCAAGTCTCATTAATTGAATTAGGAACCGGATTTCCTAATTCTAATTTCATACTTTATTAAAGGAATTGTTTTGGGAAACAATTTCCTAAATTGTCATAATCAATTTCGGAAATAATATGTTTAAGACTTTGATTTCTCTAAATCAAACCTTATTAAATTAAGAGACAATTCCCTTAATTCAACTACATATTATTTTCATGAAAATCTCATTTAAGAAAACTCTATAGGAAACCATTTCCCTAATTAATTTTGGAGACAACAATATGTAAGAGCATCACCTCTTAAATCATATTTTATTCATGTATTTAATTAATTACAACAAATTATTTTCTAAGGGTGGCTCCCCGAGGCTCAGATACCCAAAGAAAAGTAATTTGTCATAAATCCAATTTGGTCCGCTTCGGAAGCGTAACCAAATTAAACATGACAATTTCATTTAAAATTGAGAAATTAAATTACAACAACTAACTTTAAATTGGACGGCTCCCCGAGGCTCAATCCAAAATAAAGAATTTTGTTGACAATTTAAAAACCAATTCAAATTTAATTATCAATTAATTGTCCATAAATTTGTCTAGACTTTCTTGAAAGAAAGTGCCCAGAATTGTGAGATTTCATAATCGGTTTTCAGAATAATTGTAAGTTTCTGGTACAAAGAAAACTTACATATTTCCAAAATTGGAAAATTTCTAAAATAGGAAAATTTCCAAAATTGGAAAGTTTCCAAAGATGGGAAGTTTTCACAATTATAATAAAATTTAAGAAACTAGAAAATTTCAAAAGTTTGCGAAATTTCATGAGGATTTCCAAACTTAGAAATTCCTAAATCTAAAATTTATTATAATTGAAAAGTTTCCATAATTGAAATTTTTTTCTAAAATTGAGATTATGACAAAGTTTTCCGCAAAATGATTATATGATTATGTCGAACACTAACCGGCTCTGATACCACTGTTGGGACCGGGTGCATGTTGACAAGAATACGGGTTCGTAAAATTTTAAATTTTTACGTGCAGCGGAAGAATTAGCATAAAATAATTTCTCAAATTATTTTTAACCACGTATCTAGCATGCAACCTTATGATGTGTGGACATGATCATAAATTAAAACTTTGCGGAAAAGTAAACTAATTTACTTTGTACCTTTCGTAACTCGAAGAAAGGGACGAGATCTAACCGTAGCGTCCCTTGGAAGCTCCGCCTCTATTCGCGTCCACGCCGAGTTCTCTTCGGGATGACTTCGCAAAGCCACGAGTTTTGTGCTGACGAGAACTACTAGATTCTCTAAAGGCACAACTAGAAGATCAAGAGAGAAGAAAGGAAACTAACCACCAAGTTAACGGAATCAAAATTCCGGGAAAGGAAGGAAGGAGTCGCGATCCGCTTCTTCTTCTTCTTCGGCACGAACTTGGTGGAAGAAACTCACGGCCACCCTTGGGATGTGCGCCGGCCCTAGGGGAGGAGAGAGAGGGGTGCCGGCCCTAGAGAGAGAGAGAGTTAGAGAGAGAGAGAGGGAGCTACTAATCTCTTGATTACTCAATTGATTGAGGAATTAAAGCCTAGCCTTGGTTCCTTTATATAGTAGCATCTCCCTTGCCAAGTCTCCCTCTTAACGGAATTTTCATAAGAAATTTATCCTATAAATTCTCTTATTAATTATTCCGTTTAAGCCAAGTTTTATTATAACTAACTTTATAATAAAACTAATACATCTCTCCTTTTATTATGGAATAAATTTTACAAGAAATTTATAAATTTTCTTATTATGGAAAAATCAATTCATAATTGATTTTATAAAATTAAAATAAACCATTCCATGGATCATTTTAATTTCCATAAAAAAGAATAAATTTCTATAAATTTATTTATATAAATTTCTTTATACAAATTTATTTATCCATAATCTATAAAACAAATCGCGCTAGATTTATTTTATTAATTAAACCAAATAAATTGGTTTTCTCCCCGTTTAATGGTCGGCCAAAACAAAGGGGGTTGGCACCCTCTTTGGCCGGCCAAACCGAGCCGAACCCATCGCGAATTAAACTCATTTAATTCGCCCGATAAGACTTCAAAAGACTTAGGCATTTTAAGCTTCCATTGTGCCTCTGATTAATTCAGATTCGACTTATTTCTCTTGATTGGAAAATACAATTTTCAACTCGTTTTAAATCCCTCGGATTACTCGTAGTGCGTGTGACTAAATAGGCTTTCGATTTATATTGGCCGTCTATAATAAACTAATTATAGAACGATCATGAGTGGCACCTAGTAGTACATCATGACCCCCAATTAATCGAAAGATCAACGGTTGACCTCAGAAATTATTCTGAAACCCTTCAGCAGCTCTAATGAGTCGTGCCCCATTCCTTTCACCATCTTATACCCACTTGGTTCAGGACATGGTCTGTTTGTGTCAGTCCCAACTAGACTGACTACGTCACACCTAGCCCAAGTAATGTCTTTCTCGTCCTTTGGATTTCTAATTACTCTCATGTATGTAAGAGACTCATACTCTAAACATGATATGCTCTGGCCAGAGGCTTTGAGTAACAATCCGACGATAGGCCTGGGTATACATCTCCTCGCAAGGAGTGGTGAATCCTTTGTAGGCTGTTCAAACATCTTCGGGCACTTCGGCTTATACCCAATTATCCTGGGTCCACACCTCCTTGGAGATGCTTGCTTAAGATGTTAAAGTATAAGTCTCCATGACCAAGATGACTTGAACACCGCAAGTCAAAGGAACATCGCACTTAAGCTGCGGTAAGAACTTCATTGACATATCTATATATAGATTACCATATGAAGTTTTACAGCTAGTCATTCCAATGAACTAGTTCCCTTAACTAGCATCCATGTTTATCTCCGGACATCCCAATGTCACCAGCCAGTGAGAATCAGCTGATTAGAGAATAACCCATGCTAGTCTCAACAGAATTGATAGTGTCCATTTTTATCAATTCATCGACTAGAGATATTTTCAATACTTCACAATTGCACATGTAGAGATAATCACTAGTTGTGATCCCATCACAAATTCTCTTATGCTGTGAAGTGTATTGCGGACATTCAGTAGATGAGTTTAAGATCCCAATCAAATACACTAACATGTATACTCAAATAGTGAATTATCATTTATTAAAATAAATGTTTACAATCATAAGGCGATTGCCTTAGGACACTTCTCTCATATCACTAACAGCAGCAGTGTTCTCAAAAATAGACTTGAGATCGGATTATCACCAGGTGAAAGTTAAAGAAGGCGACATCCCCAAGATAGCTTTCAGAACAAGATACGGACACTATGAGTTTGTAGTTATGCCTTTTGGCGTAACGAACGCTCTAGCAACTTTTATGGACCTCATGAACAGAGTGTTCCAAGAATATTTAGATAAGTTTGTTATCGTCTTCATCGATGACATTCTGATATATTCCAGGACTCAGAAGGAACACGCAGAACACCTGAAAACAGTATTAGAGATTCTTCAGCGGGGCCAACTCTATGCGAAATTCTCCAAGTGTGAGTTTTGGCTCGATCAGGTGTCTTTTCTAGGTCACATCATCTCTAAGGATGGTGTGATGGTAGACCCCAGCAAAATAGAAGCAGTAGGTAACTGGATCAGACCGAAGAATGCCAGTGAGATCAGAAGTTTTCTGGGTCTAGCCGGTTACTACAGGAAGTTCGTAGAGAATTTCTCCAGAATAGCCTCCCCACTGACAGCTCTTACCAGGAAGAACAGAAAGTTTCAGTGGACAGAGGACTGCGAGAACAGTTTTACAGAATTAAAGAGAAGATTGATTTGTGCTCCCATCCTGACTCTTCCAAAGACCACTGACAGCTTTGACATATATAGCGATGCATCTAAATTAGGACTTGGAGCAGTGTTGATGCAGAATGGCAAGGTTATTGCCTATGCCTCTAGACAACTCAAGGATTATGAGAAGAATTACCCTACCCATGACCTTGAGCTAGCTGCAGTAGTGTTCGCTCTCAAGATTTGTAGGCATTACTTATACGGAGCTCAGTGTAGGATTTTCATAGATCATCAGAGTCTAAAGTATTTCTTCACTCAGAAGGATCTGAACATGAGACAGCGCAGGTGGCTTGAGCTAGTCAAAGATTATGACATTGACATCCTCTACCATCCAGGTAAAGCTAATAAGGTGGCAGACGCGCTTAGCAGGAAATCTAGTGCCACCCTACTAGCTTTGTCTACGATGTCACAGCCCCTTCAGAAGGAAATATCTGGCTTCGGACTGGACATTATAGTTGGGAAGCTCTCCACTCTGACATTAGTGTCAACCCTGCTTGAAGACATCCAGATAGCACAGGATCAAGATCCAGATCTTCAGAAAATGAAGCAGGGGATAGCAGAATCAGAAAATGGGGAGTTTCGCCTATCAGATAGTGGGACACTGTACTGCGGTGACCGCTTATGTGTTCCGAACCAAGAAGAGCTCTGAAGGAAGATCCTGGAGGAAGCACATAGATCTCCTTATGCGATGCATCCTGGTTCCACCAAAATGTACCAAGACCTCAAGGGACGTTTTTGGTGGCCTGGGATGAAGAGAGACATCGCCAGATATGTCAGTACCTGTCTGACATGCAAAAGGGTCAAGGCAGAACATCAAAGACCAGGAGGAGTTCTGCAGCCTATCCAGATTCCAGAATAGAAATGGGAAGATATTTCCATGGATTTTATAGTGGGACTACCCAGAACAACGAATGGATATGATGCGATCTGGGTAATAGTTGACATATTGACTAAGTTTGCCCACTTTCTAGCTATCAGGATCTCCTATTCCATGGAACAGCTAGCTCAGTTATACCTCAAGGAGATCGTCAGCTACATGGAGTCCCTAGGACTATCATTTCAGATAGGGACAGTAGGTTCACTTCGCACTTCTGGGAGTGCGTACAAACATCACTAGGCACCAAACTGAAGTTTAGCACAGCTTTCCATCCTCAGACAGATGGTCAGACATAGTGAGTTAATCAAGTACTAGAAGATATGCTCAGAGCTTGTGCTTTAGATTTCAAGGGCAGTTGGTGCAGATACTTGTGCTTAGCAGAATTCGCCTACAACAATAGTTATCAGGCCACTATCGGCATGACACCCTATGAGGCTTTATATGGGCGAAAGTGTAAATCTCCTATCTGCTGGTATGAGGGTGGTGAGAGGCAAGAGTTAGGCCTACAGACAGATCTTATAGATGATACCACCGTAGCCATACAGCAGATCTGCCGAGAATAGAAACAGCACAGAGCCACCAGAAGAGCTATGCCGATACACGGCGCAGACCATTAGAGTTTGAAGTTGGGGATAGAGTGTTCCTCAGAGTGGCTCCCATGAGGGGAGTAATGCGTTTTAGGAAGAAGGGCAAGCTAAGTCCCAGATATGTAGGGCCATACCCCATCACTAGAAGAGTTGGCAAAGTAGCTTATGAGTTGGAGCTACCTCAGGAGATGTCAGCTATCCACAATGTATTTCATGTTTCCATGCTGAAGAAGCATATCCCAGATGCCACCCAGGTGATAGAGCCAAAGACGGTACAAGATCGCGAAGATCTCAGTTATGATAGTCGGCCTATTCAGATAATAGACCGAGCAGTTAAGAAATTGCGAAACAAGGAGGTACCATTAATGAAAGTCATATGGCAAAATCACAGAGTAGAAGAGGCAACATGGGAACCAGAGGACAGCATGAGGTAGAAATACCCAGAATTGTTTAAGTTCGAGGTTGAACTTTTTATAAGGTATGGGGGATTGTAACGCCTGAAAATTCTCAAACCTAATTTTAGAAATATCCTAGAATTTATACTGAATTTATGGATATTTTTATAGAATTTTTCCATGGACAAATAAGGTAAAAACGAATAAAAATAAAATGCGCAGTAAAAAGACTAAGTAAGAAGACTAAGTAAGATTTGATCCCTAGACCTATAATTAAGAGGGAAAGAGACTTACCAAGTGGGCTAGTCTGTTTTCATTAAGATAAAATAGAGGAAAAGATAAATAAGGCAAAGTTAGTTAAATTTTCCCATGAGTATAAAAGGGGATCTTAGGGTTTTTAGATTCACTCTTTTCCTCACATTCTCTCAGCGCCGACACCTCCCTCTCTCTCCACGATTTTCTTCCTCTCCCTCTCCCGAGACTCTCTTCTCTCTCCCTCTCTTGTGCCTCTTCCTCTCCTCCTCTTCTCTTGCCGCCCAAGACAAGGGGAAAGCGAAGGGAAGGTCCCAAGAGGCCATATTGTAACGACCCGAAAAATTCTCTTAATATTTTCTTAAAATATTAAGCATGTTTAAATAATTTTTCAAGGGACCTAGAAATATTAAGGAGAACTTAGGCCTAGAAAATCCATGTGTTCTCATTTAAATTGAGAAAACTAAGTACCAATGAGCTTTAAATGGGCTCCAAAAATGGATATTAATTAGGTAAAATTAATACAAATTAGGTAAAATTAATACAAATATAAAAGAATTTTATTTAGGAATATTGGCATAATTATGGGTGATTTTAGGGGAGATTTTCGGAATTTAGGAAATAAAAATAATAAAATAAATGAAATAAAAATAAAATAAAAATAAAGGTACATGAGCTAAGGATTGAACCTTGGACCTCTTGTACAACCATGTAAGCCTTAAACAACTCACCTAGCAAGTGATTGTTGGGAGGAAATGAAGTGGATATTGGTTAAAGCATAGAAGAAGATGAAGGGTCATGGAAAGACTCTTCATTTACCTCCTTAATGGGCTATTAAAGGGGGGTTTTAGGAGTTACCTCTTCTTCCCATTACTTGCATTTTCGAAACTCTTCCTCCCCTCATTCTTGCCGAGCACCAAGAAGGGGTTTCCCATTGGGAAAACTCCACAATAAGGTCCTACCACCAAGATCTAAAGGTTTCCTAAGGTTCCAAGGCTAGGGGTGATCAAGAGACAACAAGTCTTCCTTCTTCTTTCCATCTAAGGTCTAAAAATCAAGAAACCACAAGGTAAGACTCCCTCACCTGTGGTATAATAGTTCCCTATGGTTTCCATGATTTTTAGCATGATATATTGGTTAGTTTTTGGATTTGAACATGAAAGAAACAAAACTAAGAACCCTAAGTTTAAGGGTTTCGGCCACTATGATTTACAGGTCTATAATTATGCAAAAAATCATGATAATGTTATTTAAGGTTCCCTTATGATGTGTAGAGGTTAAGTATAATTTTTTGGAATTTTTGTAGTACCCTAGGACACCCTAGGGTTTCGGCCAACATGAAAGAAACAAAATTAAGAACCCTAAGTTTAAGGGTTTCGGCCACCATCATTTACAGGTCTATAATTATGCTAAAAATCATGATAATGTTATTCAATGTTCCCTGATGATGTGTAGAGGTTAAGTATAATTTTTGGGAATTTTTGGAGTACCCTAGGATACCCTAGGGTTTCGGCCAACATGAAAGAAACAAAACTAGGAACCCTAAGTTTAAGGGTTTCGGCCACCATGATTTACAGGTCTATAATTATGCCAAAAATATTTATAATGTTATTTAATGTTCCCTTATGATGTGTAGAGGTTAAGTATAATTTTTGGGAATTTTTGGACTACCCTAGGATACCCTAGGGTTTCGGCCAACATGAAGGAACCTAAGCAAGCACCCTAGGACACCCTAGGGTTTCGGCCGCCATGTTTAAGGGTCTAAAATGATGATAAAAATCCCAATCATGATGTTTAATGTACTCTCATGATGTCTAGAGGTTTAATACAATTTTTGGGAATTTTTGGGGTACCCTAGAGACCCCATATGTTTCAGCCAACCTCAAGGACCCAAGGGTTAGGGTTGAGCCTTTAACTTCAAGTATATGTTTATGTGTTGCCATGATAAGTATGATAAGTTTATGTTTAGGATATGAATGATGCCATGATAAGAATGATAGGGTTATGATCACGATAAAAATGATGCTATGATATGTTAGGTTCATGATATGAATGATGCCATGTTAAGTATGTTATATTTATGTTTAAGAATGAGGATGATGCCATGTTTAAGAATGAAAATGACGCCATGTTTAAGAATGAAAATGATGCCATGTTAAGAATGAAAATGATGCCATGTCTAAGAATGAAAGTGAAGAATGAAGTTAAGGTTCATGCCTTTAAGGCATAATGATGATGTTAAGTATGATGAATGAATGAATATGCTATGAATGATGATGAATGAAAGATGATGCTTATGTCTTTAAGGCATAAATATGCTAAACGGCACGGTCGATGGTTGATGGTACGATGGTCAAGAGGACCGGTAAATGGGCCGGTAGACGGGCCGAGCCGTAAAAAGTTATGCTATGTTAAGTATGCTATGAATGAATGATGAATGATGACACATGAAAAGTATTTTACTTTATGTATGGGCTTGTACCGGACCGAAGTATGGGTCCAAGGGATGGGCACCTTAAGAACGCCCCGGTTTTGGACTATCGAAGCTGTCCACGGTTCTGACCCTACCGGAGCTGGGTAATAGGGATGGGCACCTTAAGAACGCCTCAGTTTGGGGACTACCGACTATGCTGTCCTTACCCTAGTAGGTTGGGGCTCGCGACCTCGGACTTGCTAGGGATGCGCGCTATGATGTATGTATGTGGTACAAGCCGGGGACCCCAAATGATGTATGATGATTATGTTTAAGCATTTAAAAGTATGTTTTAAAAGTTAAGCATCCCTTATGTATATGCATTCCACTCATGTATCCATTCATGTTATGCATTATGCTATAATGATAAGATTTTATGCTTACGTTTCATGTTAAGAAGTATGCATGAGAATGATTGATCTATGCCATGATTATGTTAGGAAGATGTTCATATGCTATGATAGATTTTATGCCATGAATTATGTCATGCTTAGAATGTTCACTATGTTTATGAATTATGCCATGAATTATGTCATGCTTAGAATGTCTATGATGTGTATGTTTATGCCATGAATTATGCCATGCTTAGAATGTTCACTATGTTTATGATCCATGCCATGAATTATGTTCACTATGTTTATGAATTATGACATGAATTATGCCATGCTTAGAATGTTCACTATGTTTATGATCCATGCCATGAATTATGTTCACTATGTTTATGAATTATGCCATGAATTATGCCATGCTTAGAATTTCTATGATGTTTATGTTTATGCCATGAATTATGCCATGCTTAGAATGTTTATGATGTTTATGTTTATGCCATGTATTATGCCATGCTTAGAATGTTCACTATGTTTATGATCTATGCTATGAATTATGTTCACTATGTTTATGAATTATGCCATGAATTATGCCATGCTTAAAATGTCTATGATGTTTATGTTTATGCCATGCTTAGAATGTTTATGATGTTTATGTTTATGCCATGTATCATGCCATGCTTAGAATGTTACTATGATTATGTTCATGGCATGCTATGTATACGACAAGTGACGTAAGATGTTATGTTCTAAGTAGAGCACCAAGTATGTTAATGTTTTATGTGCTCATTATGAGATGATGAATGATGAATGGTTTTGTGAGTAGGAAAGAGTCTTACTAAGTCTGTGTGCTTATAGTCTTATTTCCTTATACCGCAGATCATTCAAGGGGACAATGAAGGAAGCAGCAGGAGGGCAAGAACGCATGTGTGTCGTAGTGACTTGGCCCAGGAAATTATATGTTTACTTATATGTTTGAATAATGATTTATGGAACCTTATGATATGATGTTATGTGAGACATGATATGATGCTTAAGTTTGAAGTTAATATGCTAAGGTTCCCATGTCAATAAGTTAAGAATGGTAACAGGGCATGTATAAGTTAAGTTATTCCGCTGCCTTATGATGTCTACATGCCCTAAGCATGTTAACGTAACGCCGCCTAGGAAAAAAAAAAGCGGGCGTTACACATATTCTCTACGAGAATTCTCGTAGACGCGAGGAGAACGCCAAGGAGCAAGAAGAACGTCGAAGTTCGACGTTCCCTCGGAGATTTCATATTATATTCGTAAGGAAACCTAGCGCAGGATGTAAGTATCCCTCACCTACAGTATAAGTAGTTTCGGTTGATTTTTCATATGCTTTATTTCCTTGTATTTATGCTTTACGATTAGAAATCGTAAATTATGAACAAGCACGCACATTAGGTGTTTGTTAAAATATTCAGTTCAGTTAATGCTATAGAAAGCATTAAAGAATAGAAATTCTTTCTCCAATTTATGACGGGGACCAAGGTCCAACGGGATGGGCTCCTAGTTGCCCCTAGGTTTAGATAACCTAGTAAAAGCAAGAACCAGAAAAGGAAAGAAAAGTATAAAAGACTATTTTATTTTCAGTTAGCATTGTACCGGACTTCGGTCCAGGGATAGGCTCCAAGTTGCCTCTAGGTTTAGATAACCTAGTATGGGATAGGCTCCTAGTTGCCCCTAGGTTTAGATAACCTAGTAGAACCCTAATGGATTCGGGATTTGCAACCTCGGGTTTATTAGGGATGCGCGCACAGTTGGTACATTGCCGGGCCCACAGCAGTTGATTATTACTTTCACCTACTATATGTATTTAGTTTTCAGAAATTCATATTAGCATGTGGTGAATTTAATAATTAGTTTTATGTTAGTTAGTTTCAGTTCCAGTTCAGATATGTATGTCATGCTATAGCTTACTTTTCAGTTCTAGTTCAGTATGTGCCATGTCTCAGTTATATGCCATGACATTCTATGATATGTATTTTAGCATGAGCCTAGCATGATTTCTTATGGATATGAGCATGTATGTGCATAGCATGTTTTACAAAAGCATAATTTGAGTTTTCATAGTTTTGTGAGGCTAGATGGTACTTACTAAGCTTTATGCTTATTAGTTTGCATTTCCTTATACTGCAGATACAGGTAAAGGAAAGCACTAGTAGCGGAGGCGGCGGGCTTGATGCAAAGTGTGTGATGGTGGAGTTGGAATAAAAGTCTTCGGAACTTGCAAAGCATAGAAATAGTCTTTATTATGTTTCTTTTAGTTTTTCCGCAATAGGTTATGTGAACCATGTATGAACTTAATTAGACTTGTATTCGTGGTGCTTAGTATGCTTGAAGTAGTTTACTTACCTGACTTAATATTGGTTTAGTGAATGCTTGAATGATATGAGTTACTACTTGTAATATGGTGATTTAGATCCATGCTTAAGCTTTAGGGGTAAGAACTTGATACTTTTGATCCACATGCTAGATACTTAAGATATGCTTGTTCTAAGATTAATGCACCATATAGAATGACATGTAGTAGCTAAGGATACCCTTAGATATGAATAATGAATAGTTCTAATAAGAACTTGATATAAACTTGGCACGTTTATGTTATTGCTTCTATATGATGAATTGCGATTTCTAAGTTGCTATGCATGCTAGAAACCCTCCAAAAACATGTAATAAATGCCTTAGAATAGTCGTGGAACTTTATTTATGCCATTATGTTTGTTAGATATGATTTTGGTACATTGTGGCTCAAGGTTGATACATTCTAGAAATCTGAAAACTGAAATTTCAGAACTACCAGTCAACTGGGAAAACACCAGTCGACTGGTATCGGGCACAGAACCATTCTGTGGCCCGACCAGTCGACTGGCATATAGCAGTCGACTGATACTGTGTAAAACAAAGGTGGTGTAGAGCAGCTAGTTTGTGCTTTAGCCATGCAACCCAGAGGTTAGGGGATCGAATCCTGCCAAGATAATAAAATAAAAGTTTTGCTTTATTTTGGGCAAATTAGTACTTTCAGCATGTTTATGAATTGTTAGTTCAGTAAATAGCGAAATAAGAATTTTCAAAATTCTCCCAGTTGGTTTAGCATTATTAAAAATCATTAATTAGTCAGTTAGTCAGTAGTTAGTAGCGATCCGCCTTAAAGCCTAGTACCAGAAGGCGGGTCGTTACATCGATGATCCATATATGGACTAAAGCAAGCATCCAGGAGTTGGAACATCCATTTTGATGAGACAATCAATGAGTTTGATTTCTCACAAAATCCTGACGAACCTTGTGTGTACAAGAAGGTTAGTGGGAGTGCACACTACAAGAAAAAAGACCTATAGTAACACTTTTTTTATGGCACTTAATGGTAAATGTCATTACAAACTAATTATAATGACATTTATTAAAACAGAGATATTTTATTTAATAAAATGTCTGATTAAACCGTTTATCCTGACACATTTATAAATGTCTTTATAATCTAAAGATTTTCTTATTAAAATAGTTAATTTAATTTTTTTATATTTGTGTAATAAACTTTTTTCTCACGCTACTCCTTCTCCAACGCGCGTGATCGCGCGAACCCGGCCTAAATATTTCGATCGTCGCTCCTTTCTCCCTCGCTCGCTCGATCGCCGCTCCTTTCTCGCAACTCCAGCGCACCTCCACCAGCCGGTCTAGGCTACGCGAGCGCCTCCCCACGCGCGGCGCTCCTCCCCACCACACCGTCTGCTCACCAACGCTGTCTACTCTACTCGCGCACGTCCCCATCAACACGATCATCTCCCGACTCGGCCCTCCTCGCCATACGCCACCTCCCCAACCACAAAAGCCATCTGCCCCGCTGTCTACCCCGTTGAGGTTGTTTTTCTTTCCTCTTCCACCGTCGCATGATCTGAATCCCTGTTTGCAAGGTTTTTGTGCTCTCTGTTTAAGATTTGTGATTGAAGGGGAATTGAATTCAATGATGATGTCGTTTGGTTAGCAAAGCAATTAGAACATTTTTTTTTTGAATCCCTAGTTTTTTGAATCCCTTGTTGCCAGTATAATCCATGTTAATTAACATTTTAAAGAACATAACCTCCATATTGTCTCCCCATGGGTAGCATCTTGACTAATAGACTTCTAATTTTCTGAACACAATTTTAGGAAATGTTTGCCGAGCTCAAGCAATAAGCCTGTTGATTAGGCAATTCACCAACCAAGCTGTGCCTTTCATCATGGACTCTTGGAATATTTTTTTTAGGGATTTTAAAGGATTAAACGCAAGGTGAGACAATATAAGCAAGAAGCTCTCGAGATTGAGGTTGTTCTTAGGAGAGGGTACCAACCATTTCAAGACACCGCGAAATTTTTGCTCAATTGGTCATTGCAACTTGTATTCGAGAATAAAAAAGATCCTTGACTCAAACAAAGAAAGGTTTCCAAGCATTACAACTTGTAGTTTTTTTTTATCATGTGTATGGATATTAAATGAGATTTTGTCCATGCTTTTTTTATGTTTATCACTATGGACGTTTTTCACTATGGTTAATATGCCTTTTTATTTTTTTTTTCTGTAAATTGTAATTTTTGCTAATGACTTGTGAGAGGCAAACTTATGGAACGTCTCAAGATAAGGCAAATGCACAATCTCAAAATACGGTTGCCAAATACATACAAGGTACGTTAAGTATTTGGTATTTATTGCTCGTTAAGTATTTATAGCTAAGATTAACCTCATGTTAAGTATTATGCTCGTTAAAATTTTCTATATGAATTTGGTATAATGCTTATTTCATGATTTAATTATCCTATATAACTTATTTTTTATAAGATGTGGTATGATCCATCATAGTTTATGGATTAGAGGATTGGATTATGTAACAATATGTAGCAAAAGTTAATGAAGCAGATACAACTTACGAGAATGTTAAAATGGCTATGTGCATTACTAAAAAAAATATATTAATGTTTAAAGAAGTTACGTACATCTCCAATAAATAAGAAAATGAGACAATAGATTGAGACATAGACATATTGAAAAATGACCATAGTTTCTTTAGTAGAAGATGCAACGTCTACAGGACAACCAAAGAAAACATTATGTGTTAATTTATTTGAATGTTATTAATGATTTGTCTTGCTTAGAGTTGGAAGGATGGATGAAATTCATTTAGCCAAACCCCAAACAGTTTGGGTATGAGTTGATGAAGATGTTGATAATTTTCAACATTCCCTGTACATGGACTTTGTTGAACACTTGAACCCTACATAGCTAACATGTCAGTTAGATCATAGATGAGCAAAACGTATACTTGTTTGTTAACGACAAATGTTCCAATACACAGTTTGAGATCCGCTCACTCACAGGTTTTTCGAAAGGAATAGCACATCTGAATTCTAATGGATTGTCTACCTGAAGATTGTTTGTTTTTCTCTTTCTTTAGATATGCTATTTCTAAATGCAACTGGATTCTGCTGATAGGACTTCCAAGTGTTGTGATATTTTTATATTATCTTTTGTTGAATTTCTACTCCATTCTTACCAAGTGCGATGTAGTTCATTTCTATTTTACTAATGAACATGTTGACTATATTCAATGAGCTCATCTCCGATATGTTTGTGTGGCAGGACAATGCTTATTGCTAAGATTAACCTCATGTTAAGTATTTATGCTCTTATTTATGCTCTTAAGTACAAACTTAATCCAAGAATTAATGTATGATTCTGAATTAAATTCGAACCTTTTGTTTTCGGTAAATGAAAAGGATTGAAATTAATTTCAGAGTTGTACCTTGATTAGTAAATTCAAACTTAATCATATGCCATACATACTAAGACAAAAATAAAAATATAGAAACCTTCGCATTGATGTTTTTAGATCAATTAATTTTGCCTCTGACTCGACAATCTTTGATTCTGCCTCAAGAATTTTCTTTAGTCTTTCCTCACTTAGTGTACTTTTTTCTTCAAACTTTTTCTCTGTTTCTTGAATTTGTGTTTCAAGAGAACTCAACAAAGCCTGTAATTCATACAAAAACATTATGCAAGCAAAAAAGAAAACTGAACACTAGCATATCACATCAGTCCTCAGTCGAACACCTACAAAATGCCAATTCCAATTACCCAACCCTTGAGCAAAGAAGACAATGGCTAGTTGTCATGGAAGGCATATAAAACACTCATGTAGAAAATAAGGAATATAGTAAATTCAGACAAATCTATTCTCTACTTTATTACATTAGATAAAAAATGCTTAGCTTACAAAATGGAAATATTGTCCTAACTGTAACTTTAACCTACCCTGATGCTCGATCAATATGCACTTGTGGCCAACTCTATGAACATTGGTTGCTTGGTAGATTGACCCCAAGCAAGGTGTGACAAGGCAAGTCATTATTGTAGCATACATACTCTTTCTGTTTATCAACACAAATCATAATTGATATAATTGTGTGACAAGGCAAGTCATTATTGTAGCATACATACTTTTATATTATCTTTTGTTGAATTTCTACTTCATTCTTACCAAGTGTGATGTAGTTCATTCTATTTTACTAATGAACATGTTGACTATATTCAATGAGCTCATCTCCGATATGTTTGTGTGGCAGGACAATGCTTATTGCTAAGATTAACCTCATGTTAAGTATTTATGCTCTTATTCATGCTTTCTCATGGTTTTGATTCATGCTTTCTCATGGATCAGTAGAATTCAGCAAGAGGAACTTCTACAACAATGGTTTTGATTGTTTTCAGTTTCTTTGTTAAATTATTCTAAACTTGTATTCGAATATATCTTTAACAATTATAAATTTTGATGCCATGGAATAAGACATCAGTGCAAGTATATTGAGCAGTATTTTAACTGTCCAAGTATCATCACATAAAAGAGAGTCCAGGTAAGTGGTAACATATGCTCGCCTCTTTGTTTCCTCCTCATCTTTTTGTGCTATAATATTTCTTGTTTCATCAAAATATAAAATCCAGGTAAGTGGTAACTTGTGATGAGAATGATCAAAATGTTCTAGTTCACATAAGTCCGTAGGAGCTTTACACATCCGCCATAGTGTTCTCTTCTTTGGTCAGATTTCATCTTCTTCGAACTACATATCATAAATTCAGTTTCTATACTACTTTAATCGTTTATCTTGTAGAGTTTCTATGATCTTATGCAATTATATCTTATTCAATATTCAAGTATATCTAATGATATCTTATTTAACTGCAATGGGGATATTGTATCTATTATGGATTTTTTGCAGTTGACAATTAATGAAGAAGACTTCTACTAGGTGCACGAGGTTAGATTTTTAATTTTGTTGATGTGTGTTATCTTTTTTTTCTCCAAACAACTATGATAGTGGAATATTGATGCCCATTCACTGATTAGATATCCATGCTTTTTCTTACCCATGTATCTTCTTTAATAAGTAAATTTACTGATTTTTTTTCAACTCTCGCCTTAATTGATCTTGTTCTTCCATCTTGAAATTTCTTCTTAACATGTTAAAATGCTAAACTAGCTTTTTGAGCCAAAGCTAGAGTGGTCAATTTTCAGGGAAGCAAGCTTTGGTCACGGGGAACTGAAGATTGTGAACTCAACTCATGCATTTTGGAGTTGGCACCTTAATGACAATGATGTATCAGTTAACTCAGATGAGTTTTGGATCACTTCATTATCCACTTCAGGTTGCATTGTCAGGAAGCGTTGGAAAATTCTCATGCCTCCTTGAATCATTCCAGTCTGACAGCTGTTGGTTTGGAAGTGTTGGTGTAGATAAGAAATCAAATCACAGTAAGATAATGTGTGCAATGGTTGTTATGCTCGAAAGCATAGCTTAGTCAATGGGTGGTCGTTATCGACTCATTCTGGGATGTGCATTAAGGTTTTAGAACTAATCAAGACACCACCAATATTTCGTTACTGTAACATAATAGATGATTCACCCTTTGTGTTTTTTTTTCATTGATTATGTGATTAACACAAGCATCGTGCCTTTGGTTAATAGTAATAGTAAGATCATGTTAATAGAAAAAGTTTAAATGCTTTTTCATTGACACTAGCATTGCTGAACTAGCAGGTTAAAATGCTAGTGTCAATGCTACTGTCATTTTATAAAGTTCATTGACACTAGCTTTTGTTTACTTATATGCCTCGTTATATAGGTTGCAAACAAGCTTTATCTGCTGAATTATGCTTCAGATTGAATTATGCTTTATCTGAATTATATAAAGCAAACAAACTTTATATTCCTCGTTACTGCTGAATTATGCAAACAAGCTTCATTGACACTAGCATTGCAGAATTATGCCTCAAATTGAATTATGCTTTATCTGCTGAATTATTCCATTATCAGTGCATTATATTCTTTTACCGTGTTCAAATCTATTGGTTGATTATTTATCATGTTCATTTTGCAACCTTACCGTGTTCATCTTGCCTTCTACTTAAGTTTTAGCATTTGTTGGTTTGGTTTGCTTATGAAAAAAATCTAGATCTAGATTATAATTTTTTTTCATTATTATATACTTCTTTAATTTTATTTCATTTACACAAACTAATTAATATATGATTTTTTTTTGTAGGTCACATGAATATTGGATTTTATTTAAGATGTGACGGTTGAAGATTGAAGATGCAGTAAAGTGTAACGCCCGCTTTTTTTTTCTTTTTTTTTCATAAAGCGGCGTTACGCTAACATCCTTAGGGCATGTAGACATCATAATGCAGCGGAAACCTCTAACTTACACCTACATGCACTTACTACCATTCCTAACATTTTAACATAGGAATTTGGCATATTTACTTTATACTTAGCATCATATCAGGTCATACTTAGCATCATGTCATATTCAGCATCATGTCATACTTAGCATCATGTCATACTTAGCATCATGTCATAGAGTCACATTCAAGCACATAATAGTAAAGTAACGTTCCATCATAAGACGAGCAAACATATTGTTTCTTGGCCAAGTCACTATCACACACATGCTTTAAGGCCCTCCTGCTGCTTCCTTACTGTCCCCTTGCGTAATCTGCGGTATAAGGAAATAAAACTATAAGCACATAGGCTTAGTAAGACTCTTTCCTACTCACTAAAATCATTCATCACTTCATCATGAGCACATGAAACATTAACATACTTAGTGCTTTACTTAGAACATAAGCCTTTTCATCACTTAGCATACATTCGACATGGCATGAACATAACTTCATCACATTCGTAGCATGGCATAAACATAACCATAAAAACATTCATGGCATGACATAACACTTGGCATAGACATAACATAATAATCATAACCTCATAAACATTCTTAGCATGAACCTAAATAAAATCATGGCGTCCTAACTTAGCATAACATAGTTAAATCATGGCATCATAAATTAGTATAGACATAATTAAAATCATGGCATTCTAACTTAGCATAAACATAATTAAATCATGGCATTCTAACCTAGCATAAACATAATTAAATCATGACATTCTAAACTAGCATGAACATAAATAAAATCATGGCATTCTAACCTAGCATAAACATAATTAAATCATGGCATTCTAAACTAGCATGAACATAAATAAAATCATGGCATTCTAACATAGCATGAACATAATTAAATCATGGCATCCTAAACTAGCATGGACATAAATAAATCATGGCATCATAATTTAACATAAACATAAATAAATCATGGCATCTTAACTAGCATGAACATAAATAAATCATGGCATCATAATTTGACAGAAACATAAATAAATCATGGCATCATAATTTGACAGAAACATAAATAAATCATGGCATCTTAAACTAGCATAAACATACTTTTCATAAACATACTTTTCGTAAACATACTTTTCGTAAACATAATGCATAACATGGATGAATGCATGTGACAATTTCATATATATATAAGGATGCTTAATCTTTAAAAATATGCTTTTAAAATAATCATAACATTCATTGGGCCCTGGCTTGTACCACATTCATACATCATATGCGCGCATCCCTAAGTAAATACGAGGTAGCTAATCTCGACCTACTAGGGTAAGGACAGCTTCATCGGTAGTCCCGAACCGTAAGGACAGCTTCATCGGTAGTCCCGAATAGTGGACAGCTTCATCGGTAGTCCAGAACCGTGGAGCTTACTTAGGTCCGGTACAAGCCCATAAAATAAAATAAAATGCTTTCACATGCTTTTTCATTCATCATCATTCATAGCATATTCATTCATTCATCATACTTAACATCACCGTTATGCCTTAAAGGCATGAACTTTAACTTCATTCTTCATTTTCATTCTTAAACATGGTATCATTTTCATTCTTAAACATGGCATTTGTACACATCATTCATAGAGCATGGCATACATACAATTATTTATAAACATGGCATACCTACATATCATTCATAAGACATGGCATACATAAACATGGCATACACATCATTCATAGATCATGGCACATGTCTTAAACATTTATGACCTAACATATAATTCATGACATATAAACTAAGGGTTTGGTTAACATAGGATTCTTCCACCTTACTTAAACATACATCTTAATAACCTATACCCAAGCATCTTGGTAGGTATAACCCAACCCTAGCCCTAGGTTAGATCCTTGGCCGAAAGCCCCAAGGAAACCCTAGGTTCATGAAACTTCCCATAACTTCCCAAACAACATCTCCTACATTCATACTTGGCCAGAGGAAACATTTGAGTTCATACTTAAGACCAACCCTAATCCTTTTACCCTAGTCTTGCTCTTGGCCAAAACTTCAAGGCCATGGGGGCATGGAGAAATTCCAGTAAAACCCCAAATCAATTGCTTAAACACTAACCATATCTTACCATAGGGCCATTGGAGCCCTTACTTGAAATAAGTCCTTCCCTTCCCCCCTATTAGGGTACATGGCCGAAACCTATAGGGTCTCTAGGCCATGTGAAACATTCATATAAACACCCTCCATCTCCCTTATATCATGATAAAACATAAAACATATACTTAAGGTTTTAAACCCAACCCTACACATGGGTTCTTGATGTTGGCCGAAACCCTAGGGTATTCTAGGGTACCCCAAAAATTCCCAAAAATTATATTTAATCTCTAAACATCATAAGAGAACATTAAACAACATTATAAAGATTTTTAGCATCATCTTTGACCCTAAACTTCTAGTGGCCGAAACCCATGGGATATCCTAGGGTTCTTGGTTTGCTTTTCTTGTTTCTTTTAACATCAAATCCCAAAAATCAACCAATATATCATGCTAAAAATATAAGGAACTATTACACCACAGGTGAGGGAGTCTTACCTTGGTTGATCTTGATTTTTAAACCTTAAAAGAGAAGGAACTTGCAAAATCTTTGGATCCTTGAGCCTCCTTGTCCTTGTATCCTTGGAAAACGCTTAGATCTTGGAGATGAGACCTCTTGTGGAGCTTTTCCAAGGGAAAACCCTTCCTTTGGTGTTCGGCTTGGATGAGGGGAGGAGGAGGAAGAAATTGCAAAGTGATGGAAGGAAGAGGTAACTCCCAAAACCCCCTCTTTATAGCCCATTAAGGAGGTAAATGAAGAGTCTCTCCATGACCCTTCATCTTCTTCTATGCCTTAACCAATATCCATTTCATTCCCTCATAACATTACCTTTCTAGGTGAGTTGGTTAGTGCATACATGGTTGTACAAGAGGTCCAAGGTTCAATCCTTGGTCCATGCACCTTATTTTTATTTTATTTTTCATTTTATTTCCCTAAAATTTAGAAAATCCTTTAAAAATTCCCCCATAATTATGTTAATATTTCTTATTAAAATCCCTTTATATTTATACTAATTTTCACCTAAAATCCACCAATAATTATGCTACTAAAAAGCCCATATAAGACCCATTAGTGCCCTTTTTCCCAATTTAAATGAGAAAACATGGATTTTCTAGGCCAAAGTTCGCATTAATATTTCTAGGTTCCTTAGAAAATTATCTAGACATGCTTAATATTTTAAGAAAATATTAAGAGAATTTTTCAGGACGTTACAATCCCCCATACCTCGTGAAAGTTCGTCCTCGAACTTAGAATATCTCCGGGTACTTGCGCCTCATCTCGTCCTCGCGTTCCCAGGTAGCTTCTTCGAACCGTTGACTTTGCCATTGTTAGTGATATGAGAGAAGTGTCCTAAGGCAATCGCCTAATGATTGTAAACATTTATTTTAATAAATGATAATTCACTATTTGAGTATACATATTAGTGTATTTGATTGGGATCTTAAACTCATCTACTGAATGTCCGCAATACAATTCACAGCATAAGAGAATTTGTGATGGGATCACAACTAGTGATTATCTCTACATGTGCAATTGTGAAGTATTGAAATTATCCCTAGTCGATGAATTGATAAAAACGGACACTATCAATTCTGTTGAGACTATCATGGGTTATTCTCTAATCAGCTGATTCTCACTGGCTGGTGACATTGGGATGTCCGGAGATAAACATGGATGTTAGTTAAGGGAACTAGTTCATTGGAGTGACTAGCTGTAAGACTTCATATGGTTATCTATATAGATATGTCAATGAAGTTCTTACTGCAGCTTAAGTGCGATGTTCATTTGACTTACGGTGTTCAAGTCATCTTGGTCATGGAGACTTATAGTTTAACATCTTAAGCAAGCATCTCCAAGGAGGTGTGGACCTAGGATGATTGGGTATGAGCCGAAGTGCCCGAAGATGTTTGAACAGCCTACAAAGGATTCACCACTCCTTGCGAGGAGATGTATACCCAGGCCTATCGTCGGATTGTTACTCAAAACCTCTGGCCAGAGTATATCATGTTTAGAGTGCGAGTCTCTTAGATACATGAGAGTAATTAGAAATCCAAAGGACGAGAAAGACACTACTTGGGCTTGGTGTGACGTAGTCAGTCTAGTGGGGACTGACACAAACAGATCATGTCCTGAACCAAGTGGGTATAAGGTGGTGAAGGGAATGGGGCACGATTCGTTAGAGCTGCTGAAGGGTTTCAGAATTACTTCTGAGGTCAACCGTTGATCTTTCGATTAATTGGGGGTCATGATGTACTACTAGGTGCCACTAATGATCATTCTATAATTAGTTGATTATAGACGGCCAACATAAATCGAAAGCCTATTTAGTCACACGCACTACGTGTAATCCGAGGGATTTAAAATGAGTTGAAAATTGGATTTTCCAATCAAGAGAAATAAGTCGAATCTGAGTTAATCAGAGGTGCAACGGAAACTTAAAATGGCTAAGTCTTTGAAGGCTTATTGGGCGAATTAAATGAGTTTAATTCGCGATCGGTTCGGCTCGGTTTAGCCGGCCAAAGAGGGTGCCAAACCCCTTGGGTTGGCCGGCCACAAGAAGGGGAAGAAACAAATTTAATTGGTTTAATTAATAAAATAAATCTAGTGCGATTTGTTCTATAAATTATGGATAAATAAATTTGTATAAAGAAATTTATATAAATAAATTTATATAAATTTATTCTTTTTATGGAAATTAAAATGATCCATGGAATGGTTTATTTTAATTTTATAAAATCAATTATGAATTGATTTTTCTATAATAAGAAAGTTTATAAATTTCTTATAAAATTTATTCCATAATAAAAGAGAGATGAATTAGTTTTATTATAAAATTAGGTATAATAAAACTAGGCATAACGGAATAAGTCATTAGAAACTTTATAAGATAACTTTCTTATGATAACTAATTCCGTTAAATCCGTTATAAGAGAGACTTGGCAAGGGAGAGGCTACTATATAAAGGAACCAAAGGCAAGCCCTTAATTTCAATCGATAGAGCTATCAAGAGATTTATTTCTCTCCCTCTCTCTCTTATTCTCTCTTCTCTCTTTCCCCTTAGGGCCGGCGCCCCTTAGGGCATCCTAGCAGGGGTTGTGCTGAAAAGAGAATAACTTAAGTTGGTTGCGATGGCCAGGAGCCCCAGCAGGGGTGTGCTGAAAAGAAATAGAACAAATTATATTTAAGTAGTAAGTTGAACCGAAATACCCCTTGGTATAAATAGAAGAACTTAAGTGATTCTTTTATTTTTATTTGGCAACTTCCTCTCCTCCTCACCATCCACCCGATACCTCTCCTCTCTTGGGCAAAACCACACCAAGCCCTAGGGCTTTCCTCCGGTGGCCGGCCAAGGCTCTCCTCCGAGAGATTTTCCGATATTCGGGATCCCCGCGACGAGAGGAACGCGTGAGCGCGAAGAAATCTCCGAGACTCCGAGTTTCTCCGGAACCTCCGACGCCGTTCTTGGTTGTAAGTCCAAGATATCAAAGTAAGTACTGCTCACCTGCAGTAAGAGGAGGTTTTCCGCAAGTTTTTCCCGTTAGAAAGTTAAAAATGCAATTTTCCTTTAGTTTATGATTTTGCATGTAACCCTAGTTTAATCCATGCTTGTATAAGTCTAATTAAGTACCCTATATGAGGTTAGGGACTAAGAAAAGTTATGAGAAAAGAAAAGAGAAGATAAAGATAAGAAAAGAAAAGACCAAGGCCTTAAGAAATCCCCAAAAGTCAAGACTTGGGGATTTGGGCACACAAGGTGCTCGTTAAAATGCTAAGGCATTCATGATAAGAAAAAGTAAGTATTTTATTTTCTAAGGCCAGTACCCGGCGTCCAAGGGCGTCGTTAAAGAAATCCAGGTGTCCAATTCCAAGGTCTTGGCCCTGGTAGACCAAGGTCTGCTCTATTAGGATTGGTGGCTCGCTACCCCAACCTTTTAGGGAACGTGCATAAGATGATACTTACGTCTTAAGTGGATCCAAGTGAGTTATTATTTTCAAGTATATACTTCAGCAAAGTTTTTCTAAAGTTTAAGGAAGTTTTCTAAAAGTTAAAGAAAGATTTAAAGTTAAAGAATTGCTAAAGTTTCATGTTAAGCAAAGAAAAAGTGAGTTAAGACTTATTAATGCTTGAGTATGCATGTTTAGAGTTATACATGTTTTAGTGTTTCTTTTAAGCATAAAAGTATCTCATGTGATTTCACATTGTTTAAAAAGCATGCTTGCACATTTCGAGATTTTGTGAGCTAGATAGTACTTGCTAAGCTTTATGCTTATTAGTTGCATTTCCTCTTGCTGCAGGTAAAGGTAAAGGCAAGCAATTCTGAAGGAAGGCGACGAGGCGGTGCTGAGCGATGTGTGTGTGGTGGCTGACCTTGGAGAGGTCCTTGGGACAAGATGAATAAAAGACTTAAAGTGCATTTGTCACAGATTCTTAGTTTAAGTTAGATCACATAGCATTTATCCAAGTATTTGCGTTTAGATATTTTGCATGTCTTAAAACCACGAGTAAAGATTTCATGTCATTCTATTTAGTATATATATCCTTATGATTGCATTGGATGAGTATGAGCGTGAGTAGTTTTGAATATCGATACTTTGATGGAGCTATTTGATGCATGTGCCAAGATGTTGTTAGCCTCCTTGTGAGTTAAGTTTTTATTGCTTTAAATATGCTTAGAAAAGTTGCATTCGTCTTCCATAATGCTTTAGTAATGTTATAGAACCTTGTGTGATGAGTTTAAATGGTTAAAATTGTTTAAACCTTGCATAGATACAAAATTTGGTACAAATTCTAGTCTAAAGTTCATATAGATTTTCATAACTTATTTACTTCCGCAAAAGTCCTAATTTCAAGTTTATGAAGTTGTTTTGATTGGCTAAAATGTTTAGAAAACTAGTATAGAGTATAGAAATGGTGTCATGTCTTTGTATGGCTTGAAAGTATGTGTTTTGTGGATGAATGGAGATGAGTTTCAGGTCTGAAATGCAGGTTTTCAGGCGTGCCAGTCGACTGGTACAGGACCAGTCACCTGCCCTATCGAACAGTAGCTTCTGTTCGATGCACCAGGCGCCTGCCAAAAGGTCAGTCGCCTGGCACCAGTCGACTGCTATATAGCAGTCGACTGGTACCATTAAAGAGAAGCTGTGTAGGGCATCCTGTTAGTGCTTTAGTGTTACAACTAAGAGGTCTAGGGGTCAAATCCTGGCAAAGCAGTTAAAATGAAAGTTGTTTTGTTTTTTTCTTGAAAAAAAAGGAGGAAAAAAAAAATAAAGCAAGTTAAGGGCAAGTCCAATAAGTATTTTCCTTACAAATTTTAGAGAAAGGAAGTGTGTCATTGTATGCATGACTATTAAAGTTAGAATATCATTCTTAGATAGATTTAAATACAAAAAAAAGAGAAAGTTCCGCATTTTTAGTCGTGCATTAGAGTCAAGAAGTAGACAAGTAACGGTCCGTCTAAGGTAGAGAAGGCGGGTCGCTACAGTTGGTATCAGAGCAGTTCCCATTCTCCAGCATCAACCTTGCCGTCTTCAAGTAAGAAAGTTTTAAGTTTCAGTTTTTCTATTGCTCCTTTATTTAATTGCAGTATAGAGAAATGCTTAAGTACTTACTCATATGTGCATAGAACAAGGAAGCATGTTAAATACCTTAGTATCACGGAATCATGTTTAATCCCTAGAATGGATATTAGGATACTAAGTAAGAAGACAAGTTTATACCTAGGGATGTAGTAGTGATTTCATGTTCCCTTATGCATTATTAGATGGCAAGAAGAGGCCGAGCTCCTAATGCAAGGGATAGAACTCCAGTTCAAGATAACAATGAGCCTGGCACAGAACAGCCAAACCTGATGGCAGTCATTGCTCAAATGCAAGCTCAGATTTCAGAGCAACAGAAGACCATCGCCACACTGATGGCAAATCAGCACCCAGTGCCCCCTACACCACCCACAGCAGGAGTGGAAACTCCGGTGGTGGCTGAAGTTCCACCAGTCACACAGGAGACCCCTGCCGCGAACCGATGACAAGAAGCATACCTCGTCCAGTGGCAGAGGCTGAAACCTGAAAGCTTCTCAGGCACGACTGAGCCCTGGGATGCCCAGGCTTGGTTCAAGACTTTAGAGAGCACAATGGAGCTTCTCGACTGGCCAGAAGTCGAGAAAGTCAAATGTGCCTCCTTCTGCCTAACTAGAGATGCTCGTATATGGTGGGAGCGGGTCAAGAGTAAGAGGATAGTCAACCAGATGAGCTGGACAGATTTCGAGCAAGAGTTCTATGAGGAGTTCTTCCACATGCAGGTTACCAACAAGCACTATGAGGACTTCATGGAGTTCAGACAAGGTAACCTACCAGTGGGAGAAGCAGTCGCGAAGTTCAACAGATTAGCTCGCCTCTGCCCAGAGCTAGTCAGCACAGAGAAGGAGCGAGTCAGACTGATGCTCCGCATGCGGAACCCTGAAATAGCACTCAACGTGAACAGCGGGACGCACCGACCCCAGACCAGCGAGGAGTTGGTCAGTAGTGCTCTAATCTTAGAGCACTATCTGAATAGCATCAAGGCACAACAAACACAGCAGAAGCCAGTCCTGATTGAGAACAAGACAATAGGAGGCCAGAAGCCTCAGCCAAATAACCAGAACTGGAAGAACAAGAACCACACAAGGAAGCAGTGGCCTGGCAGCCAAAAAGGAATCCCAGAGGACAAGCAAGCTAGGTATCCACCTTGTCCTAAGTGTGGGAGGACCCATCCAGGAGCATGCCTTTTGGGTGTAACTGGATGCTACTCATGTGGACAAGAGGGACACTGATCCAAAGACTGCCCAAACAAGTTTAAGGTACTTCCTCAGCAGTCCGTACAGTATGGAGGCAAGCCTCAGTTACATTGCATGCCTACTATACTGGAGAGACCTCAGATCAGTCAGGGAAGGTTGGAAGCAGCACCAGTTTCAACCAATGCCAGAGTCTTTTCCCTCACGAAGGAAGAAGCTGCCAACGCCTCCACGGCCGTAACAGGTCAAATAGTTATTTTTCAGCATTTAGCTACAACACTGTTTGACACTGGGGCGACCCATTCTTTCGTATCAGTACCTTTTGCTAGTAAGTCACAGGTGCCTGCAGAGAGTTGGGAATCTAGATTCCTGACAACTCTCCCTTCAGGGGAAATCAAGGAATCCACTCAGTGGCTCCGGGTTGTGTGATAAGTGTCATTTTGTTGATCATATTATATGCTTAAATCTGTGTTTGACCCATATTTTACTTGTGTAATTGTGGATTCACCCTAGGTTTTAGGATTTATACCCTTTTTGGACCTAATTGTAAATCTTGTTATATTTGGGTTGTTTTGTCACTAAATTTTTGATCTACTTTTGTAGGCTTGGAAGGATTATGGACCTAGGTCATGTTGGGTCAAGGTTGAGTCAAAAGTGGACTGGATCAAGTAATCAAGCTCCGATTCATTTGGACCGTCCGATGCAAGAACGGTTAGATCTAGACCATCTGAGAACTTTTGATCAATCCGAGCTGGGGTTAAGTCTAATCAAGTGATCAGATCAAGATCTGAGAGTTTCAGCTCAATCGGAGATCATCCAGCCGTTGGATCACGATCAGAGAGATATAAATCGTCCGTTCAATGATCAAGGTGATCTGAACCATCCGCTACAGATCTGGAAGATCCGAGCTACCACGATGATGATCTTGACCTCTGATCAAGATCTGGAAAATTTGAATTAAATCGGACGAAGATCAACCGTTGGATGAAGCGGATTCAATCTAAGTCGTCCACTGTTTAACCATTTAAACTGCTTCAGCCCTGTTTTCAGAGGGGTGGCGACCTCACATCTCCTTCTCAGTTTTTCAGCTCATTCTTTCTCAATTTTGCACCGTTTTCTTTCAAATTTCTTCCATCAGAGGCGTGGCCGACTCGATCAGCTTCTTGAATCAAGATTTGGATCATTGGGAGAGAGTTTCATGGCGATTTTAGCTCGGAATTGTGCCGGATGCAGAGCTTCTTGAGGGTTTCGGCAGATCTGCATTTTGAGCTCTTGGATCTCGATCGCATCCATTTCCTCGCATCTGAATCATCTGTAGGGGTTCTAGGATGAGTTCAGATGATTCCCATATCATCACTGCATCTTCCATATCGAGATCTAAGAGTTTGAATTGGAATTTCCAGCAAGTGTGCAGTTTCGAGCAGATTTGACATTGGAGCTTGATTCCCATTGATTTGCGAGTTTAAGGGATTCTTGGCTTGCCCTTGCGTGACGAACAAGGTGGTCTTGAATCAAGGAATGGTCGAGGATTAATTTCTTGCTGTATTTCGTTTTGCATTAGCTGTAATTCCATTCCGCAGTTCATTTTGTTTCAGATTCTGTATCAACGTTTAAGTTCTCTTTTCTGAACTGTTTCTGTCTTCAATTAGGTTTTAATTTTGCAAGTAATTAGCTAGTGAATTCGATCAGTGAACATTTGGATCTGAATTCAATTTATTTCCTGTTGTTTTGATTACGTATAAATTTGCTGTAGCTGCGTACCAAATTTCTCCCTGTTTCTGAAATTTCCAGCTTATTAAGTTTAGTTTTCGGATTGGTTCTGTTCCAATTAGTTTCAATGCTGCAATAGCATTAGATATAAGTCTGATAGTGAGCAATTCGATTAGGTTTCAGTTTGTTTCATATTTCATTACTTGTGTGCCAGATTGTTGCTGCATTCTAGTTTTTTTTCTTCCTGCTGTATATCAGTTTCATTCCCTGCTTCATTTCAGTTTCACTTCTTTGAGTACTTCTGAGTTTTGTATTAAGCTAGATGTAGTTTATCTCCAGAATTTGCATTGCAATTCGTTTACTTTCAATAGCAATTGATTTCAGATTTTAAACATTAGCTTGTAGTGTGTCAATTTCGTATCTGCCCTTCAATTCTGATTTCTGCCATGTAATTCTGATTTATGAAGTTTTAAGCTTGTAGATTCTGGAATTAGAGTCAAGCGTTCATTAGTTCTTCTTAGTCCAACCTTCTCTATTGCCTTGCATTAGGATATAGCCTTCATTCCTGAAATTCTTCTTCCATGTTATGAAACCTGATTTCCATTTCTAAATTTCTGCATTCACTGTGCTGACCAATTCTAAATTCTGCTGCATTCAAGATTGACTTCATGCTTTAATTCATGATTAGCACTTCATTATTAACTTGTTTTCCAATCTAAAGTGAGTTAGTTTCAATTCGGAATCTTCAATCACAGCTTTGGTACTTAGTATCATTTTGGCACATTGATGTCCTTCATTCCTTGAGTATCAAGGTTTCCCTATTTCATTTGCTTTGCATTGAGCTTGCATCTAAAATCAGATTGTTTTTCCCGACTTGATAAGTGAAATTGTTCGATTAGGTTTTTTTTTTATATTGGTTAAGTTCTTTAGCTATCATTACCTAGTTTAAGTCTTTTAGTTAAGTTTTCCTTACTTTTCATTTCCTTTCAATTTCGAATCGAAACAAAAACCCATTCTTTTATTTGAAACCCAAAAACTCTTGACGACACATAAACGCAAGCTCAAATCACACAACCTGAACTAGCCCTTGGAAAAATACGACCTGTGGCCCCTATATTACATTTTCATATTTTTGATTGTAAAAGGGTTTCTAGCACATTTATAAATTTTCAAAATTCTGATGGATCTACATTCGTGACAAATTTAATTAGCTAAATTGGGTCCATCAAATTTTTGGCGCCGTTGCCGGGGAACACACTAGTTGAGTTGTTTGATTTTTGCTTGTGTATTCATTTCATATTTTTCCTGATCCATTTTTCTTGCACTTACTGCTATATCATCTGATTTGATTTTATTTGATTCATTTTTCTCTATACTTGTACTGCGATTTGTTTTTGTTTTTATGACCAGGTCTACAGGTGGTGATCTAGAGGATTTTGACCCTGAGATTGAGAGGACTTTCAGAGCTAGGAGGAGCCAGCTCAGTGTTTCAGAGGCTTTTGGCATTATTCCTACTCAGTCTATTTCCACTTATTCAGTTGATCAGATGGCAGACCACCAGAAGACCATGAAAGAACTAGCAGCGCCAGATGCTTCTTTTCAGTACTCTAGCATTGCCTATCCAGAGTTGGGTGGAGATTTTGAGCTCAGATATGGACTTATCCATCTTTTGCCTAAGTTTCAAGGTTTATCTGGAGAAGATCCAAACAGACACTTGCATGAGTTTCATGTTGTTTGCTCTACTATGAAGCCTCAGGGCATTTCTGAAGAAGACATCAAGCTGAGGGCTTTTCCTTCTCTTTGACTGGAGCAGCTAAGGATTGGTTTTATTACTTACCTACTGGGCATGTGTCTAGCTGGATCTCCATGAAGAAGGCATTCTTAGAGAAATATTTTCCAGCCTCCAGAACAGCAATTATCAGAAAAAGTATCTGTGGCATTCAGCAGATAGTGGGGGAGACACTCTATGACTACTGGGAGAGATTCAACAAGTTGTGCTCCAGTTGCCCCCAGCATCAGATTAGTGAGCAGCTCCTCATCCAGTACTTTTATGAAGGATTATTACAAATGGATAGGATTATGATTGATGCAGCAGCTGGAGGGGCTTTAGTCAACAAAACACCACATCAAGCCAGGGAGCTTATTTCAAATATGACAGAAAATTCTCAGCAATTTGGAAGTAGAGCTTTATCTACTAGAGGGGTTAATGAAGTTCAAGGGGTTTCTAATGATCAAAAGGAGATTAGCAGTGCATTGTTAGAACTCACATCAGCTGTTAAGCAAATGGGTCTTCAGATTTTAAGTAAAAATTCAACTCCTTCAGCACCTCCACAATCAAATCAAATGGTGATGAGTGTATGTGGTATTTGTTCTAGCAAGGAACACACTTCAGATTTATGTCCCAACCTACAACAAGATGAGTCAGTAGCCGCTTTGGTTAGGGGACAATTTCAAGCTAGGAACAACCCATATTCTCCTACTTACAACCCCGGGTGGAGGGATCATCCAAACTTGAATTATGGGAATTCTTTTTGCCAACAAGGCCCACCACAACAACAATCACAGCAACCCCAACAAATGTTTCAGCAAGTGCAGCAGCAACCACTACAATCATAGCAACAAAATCAGCAATTTCAGCCTCCACATCAACCATTTCAGCAGCCATTTCAAGGGTTTCAACAAGGCTTTCAAGGGAATTTGAGTTATCAACAGCCACACCAACCTCCACAGCAACAAGTTCAGCAAAATTTCCAGCCTTGGAATTCAAGTTTTCAGCCCCAAAACCAAGGATTTCAGCCCAACCAATTTCAGCCCTCACCTCAACAAGTTCCTTTTCAAAATCAGAATTTTCAAGGGAATAATTCTCAACAAAATTCCTCAACATTCCAACATACATCTCAGCCTTTCCAACAGCAATATCAGCCATCAGTTCAGCCCCAACAGTTCCAAATCCAACAAACACAACAAGGAAATCTTTTTGCCGCTATACAAAATCTTGAAAGGCAAATTGGGCAAATAGCTAAAGACTTAAATCAAAGCAAAGCTCAAGGATCAAGTCTACTACCTTCCCAAGCTATTCCTAACCCTAAGGGGAATGTTAGCGCAATTTATTTGAGAAGTGGGAAGGTTGCATCAACTCAAAATGACCCAAGAGCTGAATTTTCAGAAAACAGGGCAGCATCTTCACTTCCAGCCCAAATCAGTGCCGAAACCACTCCAATTTCAGTGGATACCACCCCTAGCTCGTGCCCAACTACTTCATCTAGCAATCCTCCAATTTTGGTGGAAAACGAAGCACAAAACAGTGGCGAGACAGATTTACAGAGCTACGAAAAACAGGGCAGCAACCAAAAAATCAGCCCCACCCATTTGGTTCATGAGGAGGAAGTTCCTATTCCTTTGCCTTTTCCAAATGGGAGAACTCCAACCAGAAGACAAGGGGAAGAGGAGAAAGCAAAAGAGTACAATGAACTGGTAAAACTTTTTAGTAAAGTTGAAATTAATGTACCTTGCTGACAATGATTAAACAGGTTCCTAAATATGCAAAATTTTGAAAGATCTTTGTGTTAACAAGAGGAAGCTTAAGGAAAATGAAATGGTCAGCATGGGGAAGAATGTTTCATCACTTATCCATGCCATCCTCAGAAATGTGAAGACCCTGGCATGTTCACTGTATCTTGTGAGATAGGAGCACCACGCTACATGATGCCATGCTTGATTTAGGAGCTTCTATTAATGTCATGCCCAGGACAGTCTTCCAGATGCTTGGCATTGGACCTCTACAGCCCACTGGAATTATGATTCAGTTAGCAGACCGGAGTCAGACCCGCCCGGCAGGAGTTATTGAAGATGTGTTGGTTAAAGTGAAAGAATGATTTTCCCTGCGGACTTCTACATCTAGACATGGAGGGAGAGTACCTTGCACGTAGATCCCCACTTATCCTCGGAAGGCCTTTTCTGAAGACTGCAAGAACTAAAATTGATGTATATGCTGGCACCCTTTCGATGGAGGTGGGAGACACAGTAGTCCAGTTTAGCATTTTCGACGCCATGAAGGACCCTAAGGGAAATCGTTCTATTCTGAGCATAGACACGCAGAGAGACTGTTGAGGCACAGCATTGCTGATGATGGTATTTGACATAGTGGGAGGAGAGTTGTTTCAGAGGAGGTTTACCTGATTTTTCTTGTTTTGTATTTTGTGATGATATTGTTTTTGATAGCCCTAATCTTTTTAATGAGGTTGTTGCAGAGATTACTCAGGAGGCATGCACAGAGATTATTCTACAGGTGTAGGGGATTGCACAGAGCCCAGGGACCACCACCATTCAGAAAGTGTAGGGACTTGTATGATTGGAGCAAGTACCCAAGGATCACCTATTCTAGTTGATTGTTCACCAGATTTTGAGCCGAGATGGAGGTATTTCTTGTAGATCCATAGACATTTTTCATCCCGATCAGGTAAGTATTTCTTCTTTTCCTTTAGAGAATTTCAGGGAGATGTCTAGATTTGCATGTGAGAATATCTTGATACATCATTTGTGAAAAATAATTGTGAAAATTCTTTGAGGCACCCAGACTTGATTTTATGCATTGCTATGATATTCTTGAGACAGATTATGCTAAAATTGATTTTGAAAAAATTTTAGAGCCTGAAATTGAAGTTGTTTATTGTGAAGATCTCTTGCTATCTCTTATGCTGAAATTGAATGTGAAAAACTTTAGAGGTACCCGAGATTGATTTTATGGATGTGAACTTTTCTTGATATACCTCATGTAGAATATGCTTGTGAAAAATTTATTGAGGTACCCAAAATTGACTTTATTGGATGTGATGCATTTTTAGATACATTTATGTAGAGATTGATGATATTGCATTTTTATCTTACCCTGCACGCTTGAGGAAGGTTTTACATGGTTTTGCAGGGTCCCAGAGATTTCTTGAGTGGGTTCTACATCTAGACAGTCTTCAACCACCTGGAGATTTTTCAAAAGAATAAAGAGGGAGGAGATGAACTTGCTTTGACTTATACACTCCACCTCAGAAGTGGCTATTGTACTTAAATCACCTTCGGCCACCTGGACATTTATGTGAAGAATAAGTGTGGGGGAGTGATGCAAAATAAAATTGAGCAAATGAAGGAAATTTTTTAGCTACTCCTACTCCTCCACTACCAAGATGGAGATTATTTTGATAGACTCCGACCGCCAGAAATAAAAGGGAGTTTACTTTTTCTTGCATTTTCTTTCATTGCTATTTTCCTCTTTATGCTTGCTAGAAGTAGAATTTTCTTTTGAAATGAATTCTTGCTAATAAATGCATGAGTAGAGTAGAATTAATAATAGGCATTAAAATGCCATTTTATGTCTTTTGGCACTTTTCCTTGATTATAGGAATAAATGTATCCCTTTAGGTTATTTTCATAGCATTTTAGAGTCTTTTGAAAACAAATTAAATTTGGTTGTTAAAACTTAGGGTTTGAGCTCATGGATGAAATCTTGGATGCTTGAGTACTACTTGGCCATGGATTCTTGATTGAGGACTTGAGATGAATATTTTTACCTAGTGAGGTTAGCCTTATTTTGTGAAACATACATGTGATTGTACTCTAGAACTTGCTTAGGTTCTTTCAAAATCATAGTTCAATGTTTAGATCACTTCTATAGAGGCTAATAAATTTGTTTACCTTTCCATATCAATTCTTGATTCTAATCTTGTTCTTTCTATTTTCTTTCCTTATCTTCTACTCTTAACCATACCTTTACAGGGATTTGTTTGTTTGGGGATGTTCTTTGATGTTATTTTGCCCGAGACGGACAAAAGATTAAGTGTGGGGGAGTGGCTAGTGTGATGGAATCATTTGAAAAAAAAAATGCATTTCATTTTTGAGTTGAAGGCAAAAGATACCCAATTGAGTGGAACTTGGTATCAAGATAAATGGGGATTCAGTTGTGAATTGGAGGTGAATTGGATCTAAAGAAATCTCAATTAGAAGAAATGGCACACGAAAAAAAACAGAAAAAAAAAGAGTTTGAAAGCAATGGAGTTTGTAGCACAAAAGGGTTTGGATCAAGTAGGAATTATGGAAGATGAAATCAGTAATTCTTTGCTTAATCTGGATTGAAGTTGTAAAGTTTGAATTGAAGCAGAAATTGTGTGCAGAAATTTGAACCAAGTGAAAACAAGTGAAGAAAGAAAAAGATCTGTGTAAAGGAAAAATCAGGAATTTTGTGCCAAAATGGAAGAAATGCTATGAAATTGTTTCGACTACTTTTCTAGGAGCTAAATTGCAGTTGTATATTTCTGAATTAGTGCAGGGGTTGCTGGAATTTGAAGAAAAAAAAAATAAGAAACAAAACAGTTTGTATCAACTTGAAGTGAGTGTGCCATGGATGGAATTGAATTTGTTGAGCTTAAATTCTCAAGTGAACTTTCCATTGTTAATTGAGGTTAATTGTTGCGAAATATCAGTGAATTGTAAGGGTTACAAGTTAAGTGTGGAGTTGTCCAAATAAACAAGTGCAGCTGCCAACAAATTAAGAAAGGAAAAAAATAGTTTGGAAAAAAATAGAAAAAAAAAAGCAGAATTTTGAGTTTGGTTTCACTTGAGGGCTCTAAATCTGGGAGAAGTTTGGAAGCTACTGGTTTTGAGAAATCAGATATGAATAAAGAGAAGCTGCAAATGAAATAAGGAAGCTAGCAGTTGGAAAAAAAAATAGAAAAAAAAACAGTTTGAAAAAGGAAGAAAAACAGAAAAAAAAAAGAAGCAAGTTGGCACATCCATGAGTTTCGGCATAATGGATTAGTGAAGTAATTCTCATCCAAATTGAAGATTTGCTCATTTACATTTTCAATTCACTAGAGAGAAAGGAAAAGAAAAGAAAAAAATCAAAAAGAAGAAGAGAAGAGCAAAATTGGCACACAAGATGGAAATTTGGCACAAAGGAGAGGAATTCTTTTCATCAAATTTTAGAAGGGCATTGCAAAGATTCACTCTACCACACTTTGGATTTCATTATATGGACTGAAAGGAGGGCAAAAATGCATCAAGAATATCCTTGAACATCCAAGTCTTCCATTTCGTTCAAATTAGCTATTTACTTTGCTTTTATTCCATTTCTACCATTTCCTATTTCTTTCACTTTTGAATAAACTTTCATAGATGATTGATTCTAATCTTGAATAATGGTAGAGAGTAGATAATAAGCAAGCCTATGGTAGTGCAAGAAGCATGTGTGTAAGAGTGAGCTCCATTTTCATCATGTATTTAGAATTTAGGAGAGAGCCACCAAAAGTTTCCCTTGAGAGGTTTAGTGAGTGAAATTCATCTCAATGAATCATGAAGGTTGAAATTGTAAGTTGTTGATTTAAGGACAAGGTACTAATCTATAGAGCTTAGATTTTTGAGAATTAATAACCCTAGGTAATTTCTTTTCAATTGCTTCTACTTATGTTTGGAAATAAACTAGGTGATACATATTTAGTACTTTTCGCGAGACGCCCAAGCTTAAGTGTGGGGGAGTTGATAAGTGTCATTTTGTTGATCATTTTATATGTTTAAATCTGTGTTTGACCCATATTTTACTTGTGTAATTGTGGATTTACCCTAGATTTTAGGATTTATACCCTTTTTGGACCTAATTGTAAATCTTGTTATATTTGGATTGTTTTGTCACTAAATTTTTGATCTACTTTTGTAGGCTTGGAAGGATCATGAACCTAGGTAATGATGGGTTAAAGTTGAGTTAAAAGTGGATTAGATCCAAGGAATCAAGCGTCAACTAATTTGGACCGTCCGATGAGAGAACGGTTAGATCTAGACCATCTGAGAACTTTTGATCAATCTAAGCTGGGATTAAGGCTAATCAAGTGATCAGATCAAGATATGAGAGTTTCAGCTAAATCAGAGACCATCTAGCTGTTGGATCATGATCGGAGTGTTCTAAACCATCCATATAAAGATCAAGGTGATCTGGATCATCCGTTGAAGATCTGGCAGATCCGAGCTACCACGAGGATGATCTTGACCTCTGATCAAGATCTGGAAAATTTGAATCAAATCGGACAACGATCCACCGTTGGATGAAGCGGAATCAATCTCAGCCGTCCATTTCTTCAACTACTTAAACGGCTCCCTGTTTCAGATCTCAGGGTCGCGACTTCACATTTCCAGCTGAGTTCTTCTTCGTTTCTCTTCGGGTTTTCTTCATTTCTTCTGCGATTTTCTTCAGTGAAGGCGTGGCCAACTCGATCAGCACCTTGGAGCAAGATCTGGATCCTTGGAATAGATTTCTATGGAGATTTAATCACTAATTTGCAGCTGTGCGTGAATCTGTGTTCAGATCTGAAGTTGGAGTTAATTCCCAGCGATTTGCGAGTTTAAGGGGTTCTTGGCTTGCCCTTGCGTGACGAACGAGGTGGTCTTGATACAAGGAATGGTCGAGATTAAGTTTTATGGAATTTCTTTGTGTTTTAGCTCTAATTCCATTGCTGTAATTTCAATTCTGTTACTGTTTACGTATCAATTGTTTTAGCTCATTTTTCCTGAATTGTTTCGGCGGTAATTAGGTTTCATTCTGCAAATAGATAGCTAGTGAACTTGTTCAAGGATCAAGTTTATTCAATTTCAGTTCATCTTCCTGTTTAGATGTTTACGTTTCAGTTTGATCAGTTTTTCTCTGCGTATCAAGTTTTCCTTTCGTATCACTTTTGTTTACCTGCATTTTACTTAGTTCTTTTGAATTGAGATTGAATCGTAGTTTTATTTCTGAATTTACATTGCAAATTGTTCAGTTACATTGAAATTAGTTCCAATTATTGCTTGTCAACTTCAGATTGTGTGCCAACTAAATTTCTGAAAGTTCAGTTCAATCTGTAAGTTTCTTTTCAGTTGCAGCTTCTTAATTTCGAGTCAAGTAAACTCTAGTTTCTCTATTTCTTATCTGAGCAATGGATGGAATATTTGTATCTAGCTTGTTTTGTAATGTTCGCTTTGCATTTGAAGAGTTTTCTGGAAGTCTGTAACGTCCCTGCATTTTCCTGTTTTTGCACTGTTTTGCACTTCACTTCTGAATTTCCTTCCTCAGTTTTGAGTTTCATTTAAATGCTAGCTTACCTTTTTCAAGCTGAGTAACTAGTTGTGTATCTGAATTTGAAAGTTTCCAGTGTTGCATTTAGCAGAAATTTTAGGCACACAAGATTCTATTCCTTGGTATCAAATTGTGTCAATTTATCCTCTTTGTACCAAAAACTAGTTTCGATATCAAGTAAATGAGTGTGTGAATGTGATAAGGTGTGGGACGTTAGCTCATTTTACATCCATTAGTTTCTGAATTCCATTCTCAGTCTTTGCATAGGAATTTCACTTTGGTAGTTTGCATTTATTGGCAACTTAGTTTCGGCAGTGTAATGAATTGATTAGTCTTAGATTGCTTAGCCCTTGTTTCAATTCATTTGCTTTGTTTACTTGCATTGCAATTAATATCAGGTTGTATTTTCAGTTTTGGATAAGTGAAATTGGTTGATTAGGTCTCTTATTGGTTAAGTTCCTTAACTACCATTACCTAGTTAAAGTCATTTAGTTAAGATTTCTTTACTTTTCATTGCATTGTTATTTTTTAATTGCAAACAAATTCCAGATTTTATTTGAAACCCAAAAAAAAATATTGACGACACATAAACACAAGTTTGAATCACACAACTTGAACTAGCCCTTGGAAAAATACGACCTGTGGCCCCTTACAACGCTTTTCTTCTTTGATTGCAAAAAGGGTTTCCAGCACATTTATAAATTTCTAAATTTGAGATCCACTTTCGTGACAGTCATTTTGGGTCCATCAATATGCATTGCTAAGCGTTTGTTGGAGTGTGCAGGTAATAGCAGGTGATTCAAACACTCAAGGAGGGTCAATGGAAGACTTTTCTTTGAGCAGGTTTGGCTGTTTCTCCTTCTCAGGTTTCAACGGGCAACTAGCACAGCTGGAGACTGATGGAGGCTCAGCTGGAGAGGAGGTCTTCAGTGGACTGAGTGCTCAGGGAGGTCAGTGGGTTCAGGCTAGCTCAGTGGATGCTGATGAAGCTTGCGATGGTGAGCAGAGCTTAAGTTGAAGCTAATGCAGAGGAGCGGATAAGAACAGACAGAAAAACAGGTGAAGTTTTTGTTGTGGGGTTGAGCTCTCTGTGTGTTGCTTTGTGCTTGAGTGTTCCTTGTGAGCGTTCCTTCTTGTGTGATCTCTTGTACTGAAGTTCAATCATCTGTGAGATCTGTGGAGAGGTTTCTCCACCGAGAAAGAGGCTTCACTATATCCGGGTTCACCTGGGGCTTGATCTGCCGATGATCAAGGGATCGCCACCTCACAGGCACACCAAGGAGTAGGGGCAAGTTATCCCCGAACCTTGTAAATTCTTTGTGTTAGCGTCGGTTTGTTTTCTTTCCTTGTCTGTTTTCTTTCTGTGTTTTGTGTTTCCATTGCTAATCTGATCACAGGAAGAAAAAGAAGTTCTAAGTGCAAGATGTTGGTGCAGAATGCACCCAAGTCAAACCTGTGTTTTGATAATGGCAACAAAGGTCAAAAGATAAGTCTTACTTGTTTTCTAACAAGTTAGTCTAGTATGCACAAAAAGACCTAGCAAAGGACTGCTAGGCACTGGCGAAGAAATGCCAGGGTCAAAAGCCCTAGCGAAGGACTGCTAGGCGCCAGGCGAAGGACAACCTGGGACTGAAGCCCTAGCGAAGGAATGCTAGGCACCGAGCGAAGGGCAGCTCGACATCCAAGACCTGGCAAAGGACCGTCAGGCAAAAGTCCAACCAGAGGAACGGTTGGCATCAGGTAAATTCTCCCGAGAGGACTAGGTGAGGGCGCGTTCCCCGTCGAGGGAACAGTAGGCGTCGGTTCGACCTAGGGCTCCATTTTGGAGACCAAAGTCAGAACCAAGACAGCTAAGGCTATATAATCTAGCCACTTAATGTATTGTTGTGTTTTGGACTAACCCTGGATGCAGGACCGAAGGAATGTGTGTCTGCAGCTCAGAAAGCCTCAAAGGAGAGAGGCAATGGCTGAGTAGGGCGCCCGGAGTGTCCCGGGCGCCCCTAAGGTGAACACAAAACATGCAAATCAAAAACAAGCTTCGACAGTGCATCCTGCGGGCGCCCCCGCTGCTCCCGGGCGCCCCCATGCGCATGCCTCGACCCAGGCCAGCTACCGAAGCTCCCTTCGAAGCCAAGCAGATAACTCTTCGACCCAGTCAATCCAGGCGCCCCGAGCGGTCCAGGCGCCCCGGTCAAAGCGGATCCAGAGGATCAGACGCGACCGAGACTTTGGCGGATCAAAGGCCATGTGGGGGGCGCCCCCGACATCCCGGGCGCCCCCAGGCCCTATATAAAGGGCCCTCGACCAAGGCTTCAAAACAACACTTCAATTCAACGCCTCAAAGCTCTTCTGCTCTCACGCCTTGCTCCGGAAACCTTCCAACACGAGCCGACGACCTCCTGCTGCTCCGAGAAATTCGATCTACTCCGGACATCGGTAAAGAAGAGCGTGTTTTATTTACTGCACTTATTTTTTTTTTAATCAAATTATTGTAAACTGTTTGCGCCTATATAGAATTGCCCAAAGTAAACGGTCAACGACCGTGGGCCTTGGAGTAGGAGTCGACACAGGCTCCGAACCAAGTAAAACCTCTCGTGTTTGCGTTGTGTGTTTTTAACTTCCGCTGTGCAATTGCTCTTTACGTAAATCCGAAAGTTTTCTGATATTCACCCCACCCTCTATCGGGTTTCTCGATCCAACAAGTGGTATCAGAGCGGGGAAGCTCAAATTTGTTGCAACCACCAATTTGGGAGTTTTTTTCGGATTTACGAAATTTTTTTCATTTTATTTCTTTTCTTTTTAATTAACACCACTAAAATTTGGTGCAACCACCAATTAACGCCTTTTTCAATTTTGAATTCTCATTTTTTCACCATAAGTTAGAATTGTTAAAATAATCAATTTTTGAAAATTTGTCATAAATTTTTTTTATTATTTTAATATTATTTTTTCTTGAAAATCGTGCTACCTTAATCTGAGCCAATTTTCTCCCAAACATTAAAGTCTTACTTTTTATCATTAATCAAAATTGGTAAAGTAACATATTTCAAAAATTTGACATATTTTTTTTGCCTCGAAATTCGTGTAAAATTTATTGTTAGGCTATTTTTTTTCTCTCTCTCCCGCACTACTAATCCAAGACCAAGTCTTGGTACATTTCTATTTTTTTCCCTTTGTGTGCAAGAATTATCCTTAATGGCCAATCAAGAATGGAACAGTGTTCGTCCGCCTCTATTCTCTGGCGAGAACTTCAGAACCTGGAAGGGGATAATGGAATCCCACCTAAAGGCCCATCTAGAGCTATGGATGATAATCCAAACGGGGCTTACAGTACCTACAGAAGATGGAATATCGATCGCCTGGGATAAATTGGACGAACCAACTCTGAGGAAGATCGAGACAGATACAAAGGCGACTGCAATCCTACAATGTGGCCTAACCAAGGAGCAACTCGAACTAGTAGGTCCATTCAAATGTGCGAGAGAAATTTGGAAAAAATTGATTAACCTTCATCAAGAAATCTTAGAAGAAGAAGAAGATCAGGTAAGTTGTCTTGCACTCTTGGTCCAAGCTCAAACAACCAAGTCAGAGTCTGAACCCGAATCCAAAGTCGAAATCAAACCAGAATCAGAAGACGAATTGACGGAGATGGTAACCGATTTCAAATTCCTTTCAAAATTAGAATTAAATAATCAAACAGATACTGTAATAGTCGAGGAAGGTGTAATTTCTATTGTAGGGAAATCTCCAAAAGAACCACCAAAGAAGGAACTTCAACCAGTACCCGAGTCCGACTCAGACATGGAATCAGAAGATGAGTCTAGATCCGAGACGGCAAGAAACAAGGGGGAGATTCCCAATCGGGAATCAAAAGGTCAATTTACAGTATTTAAAAATCCAATATTTACCTTGAATGACATGATTAATTCGTATAAATTAGTTAAGGTCAACACGTTAGAAAACTTAATTCACCATGCCAATTTTAAAAACTCAGAGTTTTATTTCGATTATGATGTAACTTAGATTATTTTTCTTCTTGTTTGCTTTAATTGTGTGTTGCTTTTTATTTTATTTCTTTTATGCTTAGAATTAGGATTGATTAGTTTAAGGACTAAAACGATTAACTGAAACTTGAACAACATAGTATTGGGTGGCAGTGAGATGATAGTACGTTAGGGAAACCAATTCTAATAAGGTCAAGTATACTCTACTTGGTCTCTTTAGACTGGTGAAACTAGCCGAAGCTACCGATCCAAAACCCAAACTAGTTAGACCAAAATTCACCAAAAAGTAATTTTGAAGATGAAATTTCACTAAAAGGCTTTGTCTAGGAAAGGGTTGATGATCCAATAAGGCTACGGCCAAAGAAGGCCTTGTGCCTCGCCAAGACCTGGAAGCCAATTTTTGAAATTCAAATTCAATTTACTCTTTGTTAAATTCGAATCTAACACAAATTTTCAGTTAATTTTAGATTCAAATATCTCTTTTCAAAACAAATTTAAATTGGGTTTAAAAAAATTAATTTAACTTTTCAAAATTAACCATGGCCTTTTCAAAATAAATCCTTCTATTAAAATATGCATCTCACAAAACAGTTAAGGATATCCTGTTTTGTCACTTAGAAATGGGTGAGATGCATAGGACCTAAAAGTTGAGTCCAACCCAACCAACTAAATCAAATTAATCAAATCTTAATTAATCCAATCAAATTAATCAAATCTTAATTAAATCTTTCAAATTAATCAAATCTTAATTAAATCAATTAAATTTAATTAAATCTTAATTAAATCAATTAAATTCAATTAAATCAATTAAATTTAATTCAATCAAATTTAACTTTTTAACTAAGAGTCAATGTTTCAAATCATTGTAATTAAAATCAAGTCTCTTTTGTTCACTAACCTGAAATTTATTTCATAACATTTATTTCTTTCCTTTACCATTATACAAACATTTTTTGAAAATTAGTTTACTCTTGTATGGCAAAAAGTGACCCTAGGGATTACTTAGGATATTTTCTTTTTGTCTACAGTCCGGGCTTAGATATTTATTTTTTGGACTTAAAAAAAAATTTCTATGTTTTCAAATAATCACTATATTTTTCGAAAATTGTGCTTTACAAAAAAAACATTATCATTTCAAAATGTTTTTCGAAAACGGGGTTTATGCTTTAAAATTATCTTCATTTCAAATTGAATTTTCTACAATTATATTACCATGCTAGTATTCAAAACTATTCTTTTGATTTTAGTAAACCCTAAAGACACAAAGGAAGGTCTACTTAATGATCTACAAACACTCCGAGGATGTGTCAAATTTAGGGGGAGTCTAAATCAAAAGAAATTATTTCTAACCAGTTTGAAATTATTAGATAATTCGTATAATTTGAATCAAACCGTGAGACTCAAAGGAAGATCACTTGTAGTCAACAAGCTTCCTAGGACTGGGTCGAGATAAGTGGGAGATCAAATTAAAAGAATTATTGAGCATTTTCAAAATTATATGTTTTCATGCATTGCACCTTTAAAATCCTTTTGAAAACTTAAATAATTACTCTTTCAAAATACTATCCTGTAAAATCATTTTGCTTATATATCATCACTTTCAAAATTTTACGTGACTTTGGAATACTTTTAAAAATCTATTGAGAAAACTTTTGAAATTAATATTTACTTGACTTTAGAAAATTTTCTAGGACACTTAAGGAAAGGTCCTTGTAGTTAACAAGGCTTCCTAGAATTGTGTTAGACTGGAAAATAAACCATGTCTAGTAAAATATTGTGCCTCCAAAGTTGATAAATTTTTCAAAATGTACTTGCATACATTTTCAAAATACTATCATTTTGGCTTATCAAAATTCTTTTGGAAATAATATTTACTTGTGTTGGAAAATTTCCAAGACACTTAAGGAAATTTTCTTGTAGTTAACAAGGTTTCCTAGGATTGTGTCAGACTGGAAAAGAAACCAAAGCAAGTAAAAGATTATGTGTAAGTACTTTTAAAAAGATAAGTCAAGTAATTTTAGTAATTTTCTTTAATATTTTAAAGTACTTATGTTTTTTCAAATTCATAATATCTTTCAAAATACTTATGCCTTTCAAAAGCTCAATAAAGTACTTGCATTCTTGTGCATTTTTCAAAATATTCAGAACAAGTAAACTTATTGGTTATCATATACACTTGACTCCAATTATGATTTTGAACATAAATTTTTCAGTCTTTTTAAATTATCATAACACTTGACATTACTTCGCTCAATTTTTTTTCACAAGCTCTGATACACAAATTTAAATTTCTTTCAAAATATATTTTACAAAAAAATTTTTGATATAAGACCAAGGGGGAGAGTAGAAAAAGTGAAATTAAAAATTTCTTTCTTAAAATTTTATTTCCCTTTTCAAAGAGTTTTTCTTAGAATGGTCTAAAACATAAGGAGAAGAATTTCACATTAAGAGGGAGAAAAAGGAAAGAGAGAAAGGAATTTTTTTTAACAAGTGCTTCAAAAATTTCGAAGTATTTCTAAGTGTTTTCAAATTTTTTGAGTACATATTTTTCTCCTAAGTAAAATTTTCCTTAGTAAACAAATTTATTCCCAATTCTCAAAATTTGAAACTTTGTTTAAAGGAAATCTAGCTTCAAAATTTTGACTAAATTTTGAAAAATTTTGCCTAAAATTTGAAACAAGTTTTGTTAGTGAAAATACTTTTACTCCATTTTTTGAAAAAGACTTTGTTAAAGACATGAAGCACTTAGGAAAACTCAAAAATCCCTGTTAGATACCTTGAACACCCATGTTTGTTTTTGATATATGTCAAAGGGGGAGGGAACAAAATTTAACATTTTTTTCATGTTTGCTTAAACTTAACTTTTTGAACTAGGGTTGCCATAAATCAAAAAGGGGGAGATTGTTGGTGCAGAATGCACCCAAGTCAAACCTGTGTTTTGATAATGGCAACAGAGGTCAAAAGTTAAGTCTTACTTGTTTTCTAACAAGTTAGTCTAGTATGCAGAAAAAGACCTAGCGAAGGACTGCTAGGCACTGGCGAAGGAATTCCAGGGTCAAAAGCCCTAGCGAAGGACTGCTAGGCGCCAGGCGAAGGACAACCTGGGACTGAAGCCCTAGCGAAGGAATGCTAGGCACCGAGCGAAGGGCAGCTCGGCATCCAAGACCTGACAAAGGACCGTCAGGTAAAAGTCCAACCAGAGGAATGGTTGGCATCAGGTAAATTCTCCCGAGAGGACTAGGTGAGGGCGCGTTCCCCGTCGAGGGAACAGTAGGCGTCGGTTCGACCTAGGGCTCCATTTTGGAGACCAAAGTCAGAACCAAGACAGCTAAGGCTATATAATCTAGCCACTTAATGTATTGTTGTGTTTTGGACTAACCCTGGATGCAGGACCGAAGGAACGTGTGTCTGCAGCTCAGAAAGCCTCAAAGGAGAGAGGCAATGGCTGAGTAGGGCGCCCGGACTGTCCCGGGCGCCCCCAAGGTGAACACAAAACACGCAAATCAGAAACAAGCTTCGACAGTGCATCCTGCAGGCGCCCCCGCACTCCCGGGCGCCCCCGCTGCTCCCGGGCGCCCCCTGCATCCCGGGTACCCCCATGCGCATGCCTCGACCCAGGCCAGCTACCAAAGCTCCCTTCGAAGCCAAGCAGATAACTCTTTGACCTGGTCAATCCGGGCGCCCCGGTCAAAGCGGATAGAGAGGATCAGACACGACCGAGACTTTGGCGGATCAAAGGCCACGTGGGGGGCGCCCACGACATCCCGGGCGCCCCCAAGCCCTATATAAAGGGCCCTCGACCAAGGCTTCAGAACAACACTTTAATTCAACGCCTCAAAGCTCTTCTGCTCACACGCCTTGCTCCGGAAACCTTCCAACACGAGCCGACGACGTCCTGCTGCTCCGAGAAATTCGATCTACTCCGGACGTCAGTAAAGAAGAGCGTGTTTTGTTTACTGCACTTATTTTTTTGTAATCAAATTATTGTAAATTATTTCCGCCTATATAGAATTGCCCAAAGTAAACGGTCAACGACCGTGGGCCTTGGAGTAGGAGTCGACACTGGCTCCGAACCAAGTAAAACCTCCCGTGTTTGCGTTGTGTGTTTTTAACTTCCGCTGTGCAATTGCTCTTTACGTAAATCCGAAAGTTTTCCGATATTCACCCCCCCCCCCTCTATCGGTTTTCTCGATCCAACACAAGATTGTAGTGGCTTGCTATATTCACCCCCCCCCCCTCTCTAGGCATCCAAGATCCAATACTTTTCACTGAGGCCTTGGTAGCGAGAGCTTTTAGGCATGTGAAGGGTCAAGGGGTCAGATGTATGGCATTTTGAAAACAACAAGGTCTTTGAGCATAAGTGGGAGATTGTTAGGATGTATACTAAAAGTCTTGCTTTTGGTTAAAGTACATCTACATTTTAAAAGAGAATTGCAAAATCACACGATGCATATTTATATTAGTATATGTACAAAATGTCTCATACTTTGCATTATAGATAACATGGTGTGTGGTGACGCACAGAAGATCATGTTATTAGTTCCTTGCAAAAGTATAAGAAAGATGCTCACAACCGAGATGGAATTGGACAAACCATCGGGATGGTTGTAGTGTAATTAGTTGTGGTTTGTCTTAACCATAGAATTACACTAGTGTGCTTTGTGTGCATTGAGTAGTACCAAAAGAGAGGTCATCCAATTTTGTACTGACTTCATAAATTGGATTAGACCTCGGATTATATTATAGAGTACAATCTCTAAATCCTGAAATAATAATGGGCAGATGTACTTAATTAATTATTACTTTGATATATCAATGGGCGAGATCTATTCTGTTAGATTGATAGACTCAGTAAATTGGATAATAATTTTATCTACATGGTATGTCGTTGATTATTGATGAAATCCATGTCCTAGTTAGTCAGGATGATGATGCCCCCTCGATTAGCTCAAAAGGGTCATCATGTCAAATCTTGCAAGTGGACTATGGTCCAACATGATGAAAAGGTTAAGTGATACTAATCAGGGATCAAGAGAATAATTAATTAAAATTGTCAGTAATTTAAATTAATTATAGGGCATTTGATATCTTAAACTCGGGGAGATGGATGACTCATAATAGGTGGATCCCATATGAAAATATGGGGTTGGTGAGGAAGTTCAATGGGATCTTTTAGTGGAATGGATCTCCATTAATGGATCGGGTTTGGATCCATTAGCGGGCCAAGAACCAACTCCTCCTCATGGTCCCTGCCTTAGCCCTATAAATACCCCATAGGAGTCATGATATAGGGCTAATTAATTAATTGAGAATTAATACAATTAATCTCTAATTAATTCAGAATTAGTCCAAAACCCTAGATTTTCTCTTTCTCCCTTCTCTCCTAGGTCACGGCGTGGAGGAAGCCTTCTTCCTCCTCTTCCTTCTGTTGGATCGAGAAAACCGATAGAGGGGCGGTGAATATCGATAATCGTTCGGATTTTCGTAAGAGCAGGTACGCAGCGGAAATTAAAAAACAAGACACAGAGACACAGTCGATTTACTTGGTTCGGAGCCTGTGTCGACTGCTACTCCAAGGCCCACGGTCGTTGACCGTTTACTTTGGGCAATTCTATATAGGCGCAAAAAGGTTTACAAAATTTAATTACAAAGATAAGTGCAGTAAATAAAAAGAATGCTCTTCTTTTACCGACGTCCGGAGTAGATTAACTTTTTCGGAGCAGCGGGACGTCGTCGGCTCGAGTTGGAGAGTTTCCGGAGCAAGGCGCGAGAGCAGAAGAGCTTTGAGGTGTTGAGTGAATTGGTGTTCTGAAGCCTTGGTCGAAGGCCCTTTATATAGGGCCTGGGGGCGGCCGGGATGTCGGGGGCGCCCCCCACGTGGCCTCTGATCCGCAGAGCTCTCGATCAGCGTCTATCCTCTGGATCCGCTTTGACCGGGGTGCCCGGAGCGCTCGGGGCGCCGGGTTGACAGGGTCAAACTCTATCCTTTGGCTTCGCTTGGCTTCTGGATCGATGCATGCGCATGGGGGCGCCCGGGAGCAGCGGGGGCGCCCGGGAGCACGGGACCGCCCGCAGGTTGTACTGTCGAAGCGCACTTCTTGTTTGTGTGTTTTGTGTTCACCTTGGGGGCGCCCGGGACACTCCGGGCGCCCTGGTCAGCTGTTGCCTCACTCCTTTGAGGCTCTCTGAGCTGCAGACACTCGTTCCTTCGGTCCTGCATCCAGGGTTAGTCCAAAAAACACAACAAGACATTAATTGGTTAGTTTATACAGCCTTAGCTGTCTTGGTTCTGACTTTGGTCTCCAAAATGGAGCCCTAGGTCGAACCGACGCCTACTGTTCCCTCGACGGGGAACGCGTCCTCACCTACTCCACTCGGGAGAATTTACCTGATGCCAACCGTTCCTCTGGTTGGACTTTTACCTGACGGTCCTTTGTCAGGTCTTGGATGCCGAGCTGCCCTTCGCTCGGTGCCTAGCATTCCTTCGCTAGGGCTTTAGTCCCAAGCTGTCCTTCGCCTGGCGCCTAGCAGTCCTTCGCTAGGGCTTGATACTGGCAGTCCTTCGCCAGTTGCCTAGTAATCCTTTGCTAGGGCTTTCTTTCCTGGCATTCCTTTGCCAGTGCCTAGCAGTCCTTCGCTAGGGCTTTTCCTGCACACTAGATTAACTTGTTAGAAAACAAGAAAGACTTAACTTTTGACCTATGTTGTCATTATCAAAACACGGGTTTGACTTAGGTGCATTCTGCACCAACAATCTCCCCCTTTATGATTTATGGCAACCCTAGTTCATAAAGTTAAGTTTAAGCAAAACATGAAAAAGTTTTAACTTTTGTTCCCTCCCCCTGGAAGGCACCTCCCCCTAGATTTTTCAAAAATTCGTGGGGTTAAAAAAAACTTTATTTGTACTTGAAAACTTTTTGAAAATGTTAGCTTAAGTAAGAATTTCAGTTTTAATACTGTTTTGAAAAACTTAAGCTTTAGAGTACAAAAAAAATTTTGACAAGCTTAAGTAAGAAACTTTTGAAAGGCTAGAGTACTTAGCAAAATTTTGAAAGCTTGAATAAAAAGAAAGCTTGAGTAGAAAATCTTAGCAACATTTTGAAAGCTTTAAGAAATTTTGAAACTAGAGTACTTAGGCAAAATTTTGAAAGCTTGAGTAAAAAAATCTTAGCAACATTTTGAAAGCTTTAAATCTTAGCAACATTTTGAAAGCTTTAAGAACTTTTGAAACTGGAGTACTTAGGCAAAATTTTGAAAGCTTGAGTAAAAAAAATCTTAGCAACATTTTGAAAGCTTTAAATCATAGCAACATTTTGAAAGCTTTAAGAAATTTTGAAACTAGAGTACTTAGGCAAAATTTTGAAAGCTTTAAGAACTTTTGAAACTGGAGTACTTACGCAAAATTTTGAAAACTTTAAGAACTTAAGTACTTCTTCAAAAAGTTTAAGCTTTTGAATAAAGGATAAGTATATTTTTGAACCTTTTTGAATAAAGGAGAAATTTTGAAAAAGTAAAAGTAATTAAGAAAAAGTAAAAGTAAATTTTGAAAAAGTAAAAGTAATTAGGAAAAAGTAAAAGTAATTTTTCTTAAATTTTGAAAAAGTAAAAGTAATTAGGAAAAAGTAAAAGTAATTTTTCTCTAATTTTTCTCTTTCCTTTCCTATCTCTCCCCCTTTGCCATATATCAAAACAAGATAAATATGATTGCATAAAGGAAATAAATAAGAATTTGCTGTACTGAACCAATTCATAATTAGATTTACACTAATTCAATCAATTTTCTCTGTAGGGACCAGTCTAACCCAATTAGCTACTTACTAACTGTTATAAACAGTAGTTTTTGCTAGGGTTAGTCAAGTTAAGTGTTTCTGTTCAAGTTAGATTTTCTAAACTTGACACTTAACTCGATTGTTGTTTAAGTTGTATTTAGTGCCCCAATTACTGCAGATGCACTGACTTAAAGCATCTTGAATTAAGCCAAAGACCTAAGCATCTCAACCCTTTCTAGATTATCAATCAAAAGTACCCTAAAGTGCTTGTGAGATGCTGGCTTCTAAGTCTATAGGTGCATGCAGTTCTAGGGTTAGGGCCTAGGCTAAGTTCATTTTCGAAAAAGCCCTAATTTTTTAAAGGGGGTAGTTTTGCAATAAAACTAAGTCGAAAATGAAATCTGATTTTAAAATTAAATAAGACAGTTTTTTAAATTCAAAAAAAAAACATTTTTAAGTAGAGCCAAAATAAAGTTAATCTATTCTACAGAACACAATCCTAACCAAAAAGAACTTATAAACTGGTCAACAGATAATAAAGCAGGTACTCAAGGTCCAACATAGTCCAATAGTCAACCACAAGTCAACCCTACTGAGTAGGGGCAGTCAAATGCTGGTACAATACTAAGTAGATCTAAGATGAGGGACCGGGATGATCGGAGGAGGCTGGCTGCCAGGATCGAAATAGGGTCATCATCTCATGATACTCTGCCTCTCTGGCCTCCCTCTCGGCTCGAAGGACGCTCATGTAACTATTGTAGTAGCCAAGATTTGTCTCCATGTTTTCGGCGTGATTGGCCTCCACTTCCTCTCGGAGGCTCTGAACACGTGTCTCTAGCTGAGTCACTCGATCGTAGAGTGTCGGTGGAGCGGGCTCATCTTTAGTTTTTAGGAACCTAACCCAGGTAAACCTAGAGTAATCATCAACTATTACTAAGCAGTATCGGTTCCCGCTTAGTGACTTGGCTCCATGTGAATCAAATAGGTCAAGGTGCAGGAGCTCAAGTGTGGTTTGAGTTAAATCAGACTGGATTAGTTTGTGATTGGATTTGGTTTGTTTACCTTGATTACATGATTCACATATTAGGTTTTCATTATTTTTGATTTTGGGGATACCTTTGATTAAGCCAAGTTGGGTAATTATTGAGATAGTTCTCAAATTGGTATGACCTAATCTCCTATGTCAGAGGTTTGTTTGTTCTAATTGTGTTAACATACATTTGGGTATAAGGGGAAGATTTATAGTGTATACATTGTTTTTCCTAGTGCCCTTAAGTATGATTTCTGAGTCTTGTTCATTTCTAATCAGGCAGTTAGAATTGTTGAAAGTAACTATATAACCAGAATCACATAACTGACTTATGCTAAGCAAGTTAAAATTAAAGTTTTCAACCAATAGAACTTTCTTAATAATGAAATCAGATTTAAGCTCAATATTACCTGACCCAATTACCTTGAGTGTAGCATTATTGCCAAATGCCACTGAGCCTAGGTTTTTGCATTTGAGCATGGTGAACTTCAATTTATCTCCAATCATGTGTCTGGAGCAACCGCTATCCAACATCCATTGGTCCAAATCTTTATGTTCCTATGCATAAAGAATTTTCTTGATTTGGATCCAATTAGAATCAGGAATAGCTTAAATTGAGTTTCACTGCCTAGTCTGTCTCACCCAAATCTAGGGTTTTCAATCACGTTAACCTTATAGGTTTTGTGAGACAGGTTTTGATAGTTAAAATTATTTTGAAAATTTTGATTAATTTTGAAAACAATTAAATTTTAAAAACTTAATTAATTTTGAAAACAATTAAATTTTAAAAACTTAATTAATTTTGAAAACAATTAATTGTAAAAACTTAATTAATTTTGAAAACAATTAATTTTAACAAAAATATTTAAATCTACAAATACCTGAAATTTTGTGTTAGATTCGAATTTGACAAAAAAAAATTGAATTTGAATTTCAGAAATTGGCTTCCAGGTCTTGGCGAGGCACTAGGCCTTCTTTGGCCGTAGCCTTATGGGATCATCCACCCTTTCCTTGACAAAGCCTTTTAATGAAATTTCATTTTCAAAAATTCTTTGAAAAATTTCTAGTCTAACTAGTTTAGGTCTTGGATCGGTAGCTTCGGCTAGTTCTACCAAATTGGCTTCCCTAACGTACTATCATCTCACCTCCACCCAATACTATGTTGTCAAATTTCAGCTAAGTTTGTTTAGTCCTTAAGCTAGCCTATGTCTAAGCAAGGTATATTGCAGAAATTAAATAACCAATCAATCAAGCAATTTAAATCAAGAATAACAAGTTTATCTAATAATGAAAATAGTTTTCAGTTTGGCTCCCCCTGGACTAAAGCCACGGTGATGGTTGGGCAACATGTGAATCTTGTCCTTGGAGATCCAATACTGATTTGATCCAATCGGTTTATTCAGGTATAGTTTAGGTACCCATGCCTGAATTTTATCTCTGGACTGATTCAGTACAGCAAAGTATGATCTTTGCCGAGATTTGGTTCTATAGCCCAATCCGGATCGATTTAGAACTGATTTCTGTTTTCCAAGGATCATGTCAAGACCTTTGGAACCAGATGTAAATCGTTCTAATGCTGATCTAAGATCCTTAACCTGAGTTTTCAGGGAGGAGTTTTCCTTTTCAAGTTTTTCAACTTGAGTAGGAGTTCCTTCCTAAACCTTCTCGGTTAAGGGTTTAGAGTCAGCTCCCTCTTTCAGGAGTTTTACTTCCTGTCGGAGGGATTCGACTCGAAGTTTGGCTTTGGCCAAATCTCGAGAAAGAAATGAAATTAACTCACTTAATTGCAATCTATTAAAACCAGTTACCTTAATTTCTCTGTCTTCTGTGAAGGTCAGCTCACCGTCCTCTTGTTCTGTTTCTGACTCAGTCTCAACTTTATCTGAGGCGGTCAGAGCTAGGAGGTTGGACTGGGGTGCCTCTTCTTCTTATTCTGAGGACGATTCATCCCAGGTTGCTTGCAGTGCCTTCTTTCTTCTCGTCCATTTTGTCTCCTTTAGGTTAGGGCACTCTGACTTGTAGTGACCCTTTTTCTTGCACTCGTAGCAGGTCACATTAGGCTTGTTTGCGGGTTCAGCTGGTTCGTCCTTTCTTCGGCCGGTTTTCCGTTTGTTGGTTCGGTTCTTCAGCTCCTTGTAGTAGCTTCGAGCGAGTCGGACCAGCTTAGTTTGTTCTCCTTCTTCGTCTTCTGAGTCTGAGTCAGAGTTAGACTCGGGTTCAGGTTCAGGCTTCTTCTTCGTTGTCCTTCCAGTTTTACCTGCAACGAAAGCAATACCTTTCTCGACCATATTGGTGTTAGTTTGTTCGTGGAGTTCTAGTTCGGAAAACAATTCATCTAATTTTATTTTAGAAAGATCCCTAGATACCTTGTATGTATCTACCATAGTTGCCCACAAGGTGTTTCTAGGGAAGGCGTTTAGAGCATACCTTATTAGGTCACGGTTTTCAACCTTGTGACCTATTGTGTGAAGACCGTTCATTACCTCTTGGATTCGTGCGTGGAGCTGGGCTGCTGTTTCGTTGTCGGCCATCTTGATGGTGTAGAGTTTGTTCAGTAGCAGATCCCTCTTACTGATCCGAGTATCTGAAGTCCCTTCGTGTAGCTCGATCAGTTTTGTCCATAGCTCCTTTGCACTGTTGAAAGGGCCCACGCGGTTCAACTCCTCTTTCGTCAATCCGCATTAAAGAGTCTGAGTAGCTTTTGCGTCGGCTTCTATCTTTCGCTTTAGGGCGCTGTCCCATTCAGAGTAGCTCTGAGAAAGTCCTTCGGCATTTCGGGGGATCTCCAGACCGGACTGGATAATGATCCACATGTCCACCTGACTTTTCAGGTGGACCTCCATATGTCTTTTCCAGTAAGAAAAGTCTTCTCCACTGAAGAGTGGAGGTCTGGCGGTGCTAAAACCTTCTTGCATAGCCATTTAATCTGAAAAAGAAAACATAAAGGATTTTCCAAGACTAGGTCTTGGATTAGTAGTGCTGGATAAATTAAATAACGAGGGGTGTTGCACCAACCTCGCTTAACAAAAAAACGAACGAAATATTTAGCGAGAAATTCGTAAAGAAAAAAAATAGAAAATAAAAATCCGAAAAAAAATTTCAAACTGGTGGTTGCACCAGGTTTGAACTTCCCCGCTCTGATACCACTTGTTGGATCGAGAAAACCGATAGAGGGGGGGTGAATATCAATAATCGTTCGGATTTTCGTAAGAGCAGGTACGCAGCGGAAATTAAAAAATAAGACACAGAGACACAGTCGATTTACTTGGTTCGGAGCCTATGTCGACTCCTACTCCAAGTCCCACGGTCGTTGACCGTTTACTTTGGGCAATTCTATATAGGCGCAAAAAGGTTTACAAAATTTAATTACAAAGATAAGTGCAGTAAATAAAAAGAATGCTCTTCTTTTACCGACGTCTGGAGTAGATTAACTTTTTCGGAGCAGCGGGACGTCGTCGGCTCGAGTTGGAGAGTTTCCGGAGCAAGGCGCGAGAGCAGAAGAGCTTTGAGGCGTGAGTGAATTGGTGTTCTGAAGCCTTGGTCGAAGGCCCTTTATATAGGGCCTGGGGGCGCCCGGGATGTCGGGGGCGCCCCCCACGTCGCCTCTGATTTGCAGAGCTCTCGGTCAGCGTCTATCCTCTGGATCCGCTTTGACCGGGGCGCCCGGAGCGCTCGGGGCGCCCGGAGCGCTCGGGGCGCCCGGAGCGCTCGGGGCGCCCGGAGCGCTCGGGGCGCCCGGAGCGCTCGGGGCGCCCGGGTTGACCGGGTCAAACTCTATCCTTTGGCTTCGCTTGGCTTCTGGATCGATGCATGCGCTTGGGGGCGCCCGGGAGCACGGGGGCGCCCGGGAGCAGCGGGGGCGCCCGGGAGCACGGGGGCGCCCGCATGTTGTACTGTCGAAGCGCACTTCTTGTTTGTGTGTTTTGTGTTCACCTTGGGGGCGCCCAGGACACTCCGGGCGCCCTGGTCAGCTGTTGCCTCACTCCTTTGAGGCTCTCTGAGCTGCAAACACTCGTTCCTTCGGTCCTGCATCCAGGGTTAGTCCAAAAAACACAACAAGACATTAATTGGTTAGTTTATACAGCCTTAGCTGTCTTGGTTCTGACTTTGGTCTCCAAAATGGAGCCCTAGGTCGAACCGACGCCTACTGTTCTCTCGACGGGGAACGCGTCCTCACCTACTCCTCTCGGGAGAATTTACCTGATGCCAACCGTTCCTCTGGTTGGACTTTTGCCTGACGGTCCTTTGTCAGGTCTTGGATGCCGAGCTGCCCTTCGCTCGGTGCCTAGCATTCCTTCGCTAGGGCTTTAGTCCCAAGCTGTCCTTCGCCTGGCGCCTAGCAGTCCTTCGCTAGGGCTTGATACTGGCAGTCCTTCGCCAGTTACCTAGTAATCCTTTGCTAGGGCTTTCTTTCCTGGCATTCCTTTGCCAGTGCCTAGCAGTCCTTCGCTAGGGCTTTACCTGCACACTAGATTAACTTGTTAGAAAACAAGAAAGACTTAACTTTTGACCTATGTTGCCATTATCAAAACACGGGTTTGACTTAGGTGCATTCTGCACCAACACCTTCTTCTCTTTTGCTCGTTGGTGGCTAGTTACACGCAAGCAGAGGAGGGTATGGTCCCTCCCGTGTGGTGCACGGCAGCAGCAAGGAGCGAGGGTGGTCGGCGATTGGAGAACTCTCCTCTTTGGCTCAAGGTGGTCGGCGGCGGTGAAGGAAGGAGAAGAAGATAGTGGCAGAGATTGAAGGAGAGCTCTGTTCTTCGGGTTCTTGTATACACCTTATCTCCTCTTCACCGTGACCATCCAAGGAGCAGAAGGAGGCAAGCCGGCGACAAGGGAGCTCCTCTTGCGACGCCGACTGTGAGGGAGGTTACGGTGGGTTTAAGGAAGAAGAAGAGGGCGGTACTCTCATCTTCTTCCGGTCCTTCTTCTTCATCATCTTCCTCCCGGAGTTGACTTGTGGCCGGCGGACTTTGGAGCATGAGGTGGCCGGCGGCGCAAGGAGGAGAGGTGGATAGGTGGCCGGTGGGTGAACTCTAGACTTAGGGTTTATTGGCGCAAGAGAGAGGAAGAAGAAAGGTGATTAATTCGAGGCCTTCGGCGACTCCGTGTATTGGTAGATCATCGCCTACACGACGTCCAAGAGGGGAGGGTCATAAGGTAGAAGATTGCGAGGTAAAAGATGAGGTATACTTCTCCCTAGCTCCGTCTTTGTTTTGTTATATTATTGCTTTGATTATGTTTATCATTGCATGTGTTCAATTCATTATCATGGGTTAATTATTTGTTAATTAATATGATAATTAATTTATGTCATGGACCCCCATTATAAACACAAAAACCGGCGATCCATTCGTCATCTTTTCTGTGGTCTTTTGATTCGGAAAGTTACAAGACCTTAACATTGGTTTTGGCTAAGTTGTGACTTGAATTAATTGACACGACGATGAGACGGTCGTTTGGGAGGCGGGTCTCTATTTGGATTAAATTTTTAATCCATAGACATACAGAGGTCTCTCATGTTCGACCCCGTGGTTGCTTAGGAAACATGCTGAGCCATACCTTGGGTATTGCTATCGCGGTCGTTACAACCATCACAACCTAGCTTCACTCACTAGGACCCAGCTTCACTCACCAGGATTTAGTGCCCAGCTTCACTAACTAGGACTTAGTCCAACCTAGCTTCACTCGCTAGGACCTAGCTTCACTCACCAGGATTTAGTGTCCAGCTTCACTCACCAGGACTTAGTCCAACCTACCTAGGGCGTGGTATGAAAGATTATCCACCAATCTAGTTTCTAAAGATTTTAACCAAGGTCAAATTGACTCAACTCTGTTTGTTAAGACCTTAGAAAAAGACATCTTTATAGCCAAAATTTATGTAGATGACATAATATTTGGATCAACCAATACTAACTTTTTAAAAGAATTCATTATAATCATGGAAAATAAATTTAAATGAGTTTAGTTGATGAACTGACCTTCTTTTTAGGACTTCAAATTAAACAAACTAGGAATGAGAATTATATTCACCTATCAAAATATGCTAGAGAATTAATTAAGAAATTCAAGATGGAAAACTCAAAAGACCTATGTACCCCTATGGCGACAAATGCTAAAATAGATAATGATTCTGAAGGTAAGCCAGTTGACTTAAAACATTATAGAAGTGCTATAGGGAACCTACTTTACCTAACTGCTAGTAGACCTGATATTCTTTTTGCAGTAGATATTTGTGTAAGATACCAAACCTATGCTAAGAAATCTCACTTAACTACAGTTAAGAGAATCCTTAGATATATTAAGGGCACTATAAATGTAGGTATTTGGTACCCTAGAACTTCCAACTTTGAGTTGCTAGGATTTTCTGACTAAGATTATGCAGGTTGTAAATTAGATTTAAAAAGTACAAGTGGAAGTTGTCAATTACTAGGTCAGAGTCTAGTCAGCTGGTGTAGTAAAAAGTAACAATGTGTTGCCTTATCTACAACTAAAGTAGAGTATATTGCCTTAGGGGAATGTGTAGCTCAACTCTTATGGATGATGCATATCCTTAGGGACTTCAACTTAGACTATGCCCAAACGAAGTTATACATTGGCAATATTAGTTCAATAAATCTTACTAAAAATCCAATTCGCCACTTTAGAGTTAAACATATAGAAGTAAAACATCATTTTGTTAGAGACCATGTAGCTTGGAGTGAAATTGTCCTTTAACATGTTGACTCTAAATCTAACCTACCAAACATTTTTACTAAACCCTTACCTGAGTCTGAGTTCAATTCATTAAGAATGCAGCTTTGAATGTGCTTAGTAGAGTAGGATTTCTTTTGTTCATTGGATTTACTCATTTTGTTAGTTTTTTTTTAAAAGGAATACTGTTTTCAAAACTTTGCTTTCAAAATTCAATGTGTTTTTCGAAATATAATTTTATTTTTACTTTAAAATTATCCCTTTCAAAATTAGGGTTTTTATTCGACACAGATTTACCTTAGGCTTAACACTAGTATGCTTGCTCCTATAATTCTAGCAGCCAGTATCTCACAAGCACATTAAGACTAACTTGATTGACAATCTAGATTAGGTTGAGATGCTTAGAACTATTGCCATAGACTTTAGATGCTTTCATTCAGTGCATCGAAACAAGTTGGGGGCACTATAAATGCAATTCATATTAATCAAGTCAAGTATTCTGGCTAACTTAGCTGATTTATGGAATACACTTGACTTGACTATCCCAAGTGAAAGTTGTTGCTTATTGCAGTCAGCACTAGCTAATAGGTCAGGCAGGTGCCTGAAAGGATTTCTTTTTCTGTTCATTCTTTTCCAAGTGAAAATGTTTTAATTCTTTTTTAAAAATTTTCATGCTTGGACTCAAAATGTAGGTGCCTAGGCTTGACCTAAGCTTATTATGTTTTTGAGTTGCATAAACTTAATTGCTCTGATACACTTAGCTTTTCTTACTTAGTCATTTTTTTATGCTCTGATACATTTCTTACCCTTAGACTATATGATTTTGATATATGGCAAAGGAGGAGAGAAAGAAAGAGTTCAAAGTTTTTTTCCATATATTCTCTAAAGAGTTCAATGTTTTTTTTAAATATACTAGAAAGAGTTCAAAGTTTGAAAGGTCTTTCAGGCACCTGAATGCTCACTATATAAAGGGGTCAAGGCAACGCCCTAGAGCAACAACTTCTTACTCTGAAACCACTCTACTCTTCTGTGTGTTGTGCAACCAAAGCCTCAACAAACGCCGAAACGTCATTCGACTCTCTGAGCGAAAGTCTTCAACTCTATCACGCCCCGAGACCCAGGAGCCGCTGTTCCAATATAAAATCGGACAGCACCTCCCCTGTCCGGCGGACAATTTACACATACACACCACAATATAACAATACCACGCAGTTATATTTGGCCTCAGGCCTCAAAATATATATAGACACGACACAAATGCACAAGACAACTAAGTAAATCATACCTGACTGCGGACCGGTCCGACTTATGACGAAACAACAAATACAACAACCCCTTAGGGCTCACGACACATACGACATATACATATTGCTAAAAGAAATATAAAACGATACACTACAAAGAACAAAACGAAACCATGTCGTCGCGATGGGTAGGGATTGGCTGCTGGGCTCTTCTGGCGACTCCAAGTATCTCAACCTGAAATAAAATCATATGGCAACGGGGTGAGTCCATAACTCAGCGAATACCCAGCAGATATGCATAGTATGTTATAATAACAATAAGCATCTACGTTAATACAGTCTCATATCAACAATATGGAAAAACTAGTACTGGAAATACTGAGGTAGATACATACCAGAATCCAGCTAACCTGAAAAAAGGATAATAAGTACCAAGGGAATATCATTAGACATATAATCTCAAATAACAAGTCTCCAGTATATGCGATGTCAAACAAGTGCAGCAAATAAGTGCAGCAACCAATGCACGATGCATAGTATGCACATGGTGCAATGACATGTGTCACCCCCTAGTCCCAGTCAGGATATCGTCCACGACGTCCGCGTGGGTAGAGCTGTGACAAACTGTACGCACCCTGCCATCACTGCTCCTGAGTGACCGGATGGACAGGATGCTGGCGGGGGACCACCCCCCTACCCCCATGTATATATGAGGGAGCTCCGCTCTCATCTCCTCGTGGCTCAGTACGAGAAAGGACCCCTGGCTGCTACCACGCCCGCACTCACCCTCCTCATAGTGGCCGAACGGAGCAATACAGGGCAAATGCACACATCTACGGTATCCACTAACCCATGAGTGGCCGTGCGTGCATATCATGTACCGGAAAATGATTAGGCTCAACCACAAGGGAGTCGCTGATCGCCGGCATGCAACAGTGCAAGGATGGTGTATGATAGATACACATACCTGAGACTGTAAGGAACTAACAGTATAATAACTCAGGGATAACTAACAAGTATCCAGAACAGGCATAATAACTCAGGGATAACTAACAAGTATCCAGAACAGCCATAATAACTCAGGGATAACTAACAAGTATCCAGAACAGGTATAATAACTCAGGGATAACTAACATGTATCCAGAACATGCATAATAACTCAGGGATAACTAACATGTATCCAGAACATGCATAATAACTCAGGGATAACTAACATGTATCCAGAACATGCATAATAAACTAGGCTAGCGTATAATCTTACTGCTATCTATAACCAACCATGCATAGCAATATGACAATATCTAAAAGATAAGTCAAAGGGTACCCGCCTCAATCGTAAGATGCTCGTATCAGAAAGAACCTCCCGTCCGCTAATCAGCAACGATAAATCCAATCAATGCCCTGTATCAAAGGACATATTTAAATCGTTATTACAAAGAATAGTAACTAGCTAACAAGTCCCTAAACCACATTAGGATTATCTTAACCCTCGCATTTTATTTAATTACCTTTAAATAAATGGTTAACCCTTGCTATGTTGGGTTTAGGTTTAGGTTTAACCCCTTTTAATCTTCCTGCCAACTCCATCAAAACAGATCAAATAATTTCCAAAACTCACAGTAATGATAAGATTCAAACACCACAGATAAATCACCAGAAACCCAATCTAATCCTGCTCTATCAAGGACATATCATTCAAAAAGATACTCATACTAGAGAAACACAGAATCCATCACTACAGCTCTACAAAACTAATCTCAAAGAACCCAATTCCATATCATCACACAACAACTTGCTAATCCAAGAGCAAGAACACCAAACTGCAATTCAATCCCCTAAAACCACTGTGAAATTCTATCTAACCCATCAACAATAACCAGCATGAGATAAACCCTATTGATTCAAGACAATGTACTCAAAATTCAACCGGAACATCACTATTCTAAATCCATGAATCAAACAAGAGCCACTCTATTGAATCAGAATTCAAAACCTGATCGCAATACTAAAATCATACAACAGGATATCTCTAGCAATCACCCAAACCAACTAAGCTGTATCATCCAAAATGCACCCAATCCTTACCTCAGTTGGACATCAGCTGAGAAGCTCCAATCAGATCTGATGGATTATCCTTCTCCAGAGAAATCCATACACAGGTTGTCTCCTCCGGCATCTTCTTCTTCTCTCCCTCTGCCACCGAACGAAACCTCAGAACAGGGCATTAACTCCACCTCAGCTATAATCGGGTTCAACAAGCAGATCCACAAGAACCTCAAAGAAGGATGTTACCTAATTGCAGATAGCCGATGAAATCTCTGCTCCGAATCGCTATGCCACCTCCATGGCCATCGCATGATCACTTCAATCGAAGGGCAAGAGGAGATGAGGAGGGGGCAGTGGCGCACAGAAAGATCCTCGCTCTCGTTCCTGGTCGGGGAGGGGCTGACGACATCGCCTTGTTGGCGTGATCGCGAGGTGAGGAGTGGCAATCGGTGAGGACAAGGATGGTGAGCGCGCCATCTCTCATCACACCCAGGCCGATGTCGACTCCAGGTCACGACCAAAGGGCAGCGGTCGTGAGAGAGAGAGAGAGAGATCCGGGGGATAGGGATGGTGATTGGCTTGGCTGCGGGCTAGGGCAACACAAGAGGAGGAAGACGCCGAGTCGTGGCTGCGGGCTAGGGCACGCGAAGGGAGGAGTCGGGGTGGCTGCGTGCGTAAAGGTGAGAAATAGGGTTCATTTATGTTTGGCATATTTGCAATTTATCCCCTCCAAGCCCACCATTCCACTCCAAGCCCTCACGATTTCTGAATTTTAACATTTAACTCCCCTAGTTTGCTTTACTAACCCTTAAACCCTCAAAATGTATAATTTTATTCTATCTAACTCCCCGAAACTTTGCCTAAGGGGTTGAAAACCCTATACTCAATCCGGGAAAATCCCGAAAAAATTTTCTGGTCCGAATTTTCGAATCGCCATATTTTACATTCTCCCCCACTAATAAAAATTTGGTCCTCCAAATTTCGCCATTCCTTGTACGGCACACACTAACATCAAAATACGTCTGTACTCATCATGAGTAATCACTTCGTCTGTTACCTTGAGGTTACGCTACAACAGGAAATTGGAGAGATCGATCCAGAGGTGATCATCCGATGACCAAGAACAACCGAACAACCAATCATTCACACCTATCTAGGGTGCTCAACCATAAGATCACTGGCGCTAAATCTATACTCCGATCCTCAAACATAAAACGTCAAATACATGGATATCACCCACGTATCCCCAAGTCAATAACATCCTCCAAAACATCACAAGTCATATATATGGATATATATAACCTCCAATAGACTGTCAGAAGATAACCTATAATTTAAAGATTGTGCCAACATGTCGTACCATATACTGCTATCAATAACAGATTTCCTAAGCAATCAACCACCAAAGGATCATTTATCCACCCAATGATCCATCAAAAGCTACAATCAGGTAGGTCCCTGTCTACTAATAAAATCTTCAAAACACAACACATCATAGAGATTCGTCAATCTTGATCCACCTTTCAACACCAACGAGAAAGTCCACAGTGATAACAACCTTATCATATGGTGAACTAATAATCCACGATGAGGATATAATAACCGAAATTCAATAAACATCTTTGACCTCCTGATTAATGTCCAATATCTCACCGACAGGTAAAGATACGGCTAACTCCACATTCTCCGCACCCTAGCGAGTCGTACATCCCGATGCACCATCGAGATTGTCTAACCACATACACTCAATCTATGAGTCAAAATCCCTCATAGACTAGCATAAGAACTAACGAGTCACACCGACTGTCGACTCGTAATCCAATACAGTCCAATTCCTTCACTTCCTAGTCAAAACCCTCAAAGATCCTACTCCATAACCAGGAGCTAGAAACATGCTATCTCTCAGGAGTATCTCCACATACTCATAAGACAATTCCTTTATTTCCCCACGGGTCATCCTTAATATCATTTTACTAGAGGTCGCCTAGTTGTGTAAGTGATTTGCCTCCACGCAAATCATAAGTCCGTATATACCTTTTTTGTTATTCAACCAAGTACAAGCGGTAACCCACAAGTGTCAAGCAACTAGCTTCACACTTTTCTATATTAGCCCAAATCATCCATCAACTTGTACCTTCTAGGTCAACAACCAAGTACAAGTGATCCATGGTCAAAGTCCCCAAGGAACATATTGTATCAACCCTCTACTAATCATAATAATATGTAGCTACTGCTACCCTATTGCATCAATGCAGATCATGTACTCAAAACATGACATCTAGCTTATCTGTCCAGATATACGCACATAAGAAAACTTGTAGCTCCATGGGCTGTTAGTGATATGAGAGAAGTGTCCTAAGGCAATCGCCTTATGATTGTAAAATATTTATATTAATAAATGATAATTCACTATTTGAGTATACATGCTTGTGTATTTGATTGGGATCTTAAACTCATCTACTGAATGTCCGCAATACAACTCACAGCATAAGAGAATTTGTGATGAGATCACAACTAGTGATTATCTCTAAATGCGCAAATGTGAAGTATTGAAAATATCTCTAGTCGATGAATTGATAAAAACGGACACTATCAATTCTGTTGAGACTAGCATGGGTTATTCACTAATCAGCTGATTCTCACTGGCTGGTGACATTGGGATGTCCGGAGATAAACATAGATGCTAGTTAAGGGAACTAGTTCATTGGAGTGACTAGCTCTAAGACTTCATATGGGAATCTACATGTAGATATGTCAATGAAGATCTTACTGCGGCTTAAGTGCGATGTTCCTTTGACTTGCGGTGTTCAAGTCATCTTGGTCATGGAGACTTATACTTTGACATCTTAAACAAGCATCTCCAAGGAGGTGTGGACCCAGGATGATTGGGTATAAGCCGAAGTGCCCGAAGATGTTTGAACAGCCTACAAAGGATTCACCACTCCTTGCGAGGAGATGTATACCCAGGCCTATCGTCGGATTGTTACTCAAAGCCTCTGGCCAGAGCATATCATGTTTAGAGTGAGAGTCTCTGAAATACATGAGAGTAATTAGAAATCCAAAGGACGAGAAAGACACTACTTGGGCTAGGTGTGACGTAGTCAGCCTAGTGGGGACTGACACCATTGACCGTGTCCTGAACCAAGTGGGTATAAGGTCGTGAAGGGAATGGGGCACGATTCATTAGAGCTGCTGAAGGGTTTCAGAATAATTTCTTCTGGGGTCAAACCGTTGATTTTTCGATTAATTGGGGATCATGATGTACTACTAGGTGCCACTCATGATCGTTCTATAATTTGTTGATTATAGACGGCCAACATAAATCGAAAGCCTATTTAGTCACACGCACTACGAGTAATCCGAGGGATTTAAAACGAGTTGAAAATTGGATTTTCCGATCAAGAGAAATAAGTCGAATCTGAGTTAGTCAGAGGCGCAATGGAAGCTAAAAAAGGCTAAGTCTTTTGAAGGCTTTTTGGGCGAATTAAATGAGTTTAATTCGCGATCGGTTCGGGTCGGTTTTGGCCGGCCAAAGAGGGTGTTAACCCTCCTTGGGTGGTCGGCCATTAAAGGGAGAAAAACCAATTTAATTGGTTTAATTAATAAGATAAATCCAGCGCGATTTATTTTATAAATTATGGATAAATAAATTTGTATAAAGAAATTTATATAAATAAAATTTATAGAAATTTATTCTTTTATGGAAGATTAAAATAATCCATGAGTTGGTTCATTTTAATTTTATAAAATCAATTATGAATTGATTTATCCATAATAAGAAAGTTTATAAATTTCTTATAAAATTTATTCCATAATTTAAAGAGAAGAAGAATTAGTTTTTATTATAAATTAGTTTATAATAAAGACTTGGTTTAAACGGAATTAATTCATAAGAATTTATAGGATAAATTTCTTATGATAAATAATTAGTTTTATTATAAAGTTAGTTATAATAAAATTCATAAGAAAATTTACAGGATAAATTTCTTATGATAACTAATTTGTTTTATTATAAATGGTTATAATAAGACTAGGCTTAAACGGAATAAGCAATAAGAAAATTTATAAGATAAATTTCTTATAACTAATTCCGTTAATTCGGTTTAGAGGGAGACTTAGCAAAGGAGTTGCTACTATATAAAGGAACCAAAGGCTAGCCCTTAATCCAATCAAGTGATTATTATTGGAGCTCTCCCTCTCTCTCTTCTCTTATCTTCTCCTTCTCTCTTTCTTGCCTAGGGCCCGGCGCCAACCCTAAGGAGATTAGGGCCGGCGCTCCTTCCACCTTCTTCCACCCAAGGCCGGCCACCTTCCACCTTCTAGGGCCGGCGCCCAACTACTCCAAGGCAAGGGTTGCCGTGAGCATTGAAGAAGAAGGAGAACCCGAACACGAAGAAGAAGAAGCGGATAGCGACTCCTCTCTTCCGGAATACGATTCCGTTACTTCTTGTTGGTTAGTTTCTAACTCCCCTCTTGATCTTTCAAGTTGTGCCTATAGAGAATCTAGTAGTTCTCGTCGGCACAAAACTCGTGACTTTGTGAAGTCATCCCGAAGAGAACTCGGCGTGGACGCGAATAGAGGCGAAGCTTCCAAGGGACGCTACGGTTGGATCTCGTCCCTTACTTCGAGTTACGCGAGGTACTTGGTAAATTAGTTTTACTTTTCGCAAAACCTTTATTTTATGATTATGTCGATACACTATAAGGTTGCATGCTAGATACGAAGTTAAAATAATTTAGGAAATTATTTTATGCAAACTCTTCCGCTGCACGTAAAAATTTTAAATTTTACGAACTCGTATCCTTGTCGA
>JAGFNQ010000119.1:68405-91060 GCA_024364735.1 Boesenbergia rotunda
GGTAAAATCACAAATAAGCAATAAAAACATAGGTCAAACATGGATTTTAACATCTAAAATAATCACAAAAATGGTACTTATCAACGACGTACCCTATCAGACCTGCGAAGAGGTAGGTCTACATGAACAGGTTGTTGTTCCACAGCTTCTTATGCAACAACCTCATCAACCACCACACTTTGTGGTTCCTGTTCAACATCCATCAAGGCTTCAGTGCTATTGTCCATGTCTTGAACTTCTTCAAGACTGAACGTACTCCCACTAGTCTTTCTAGAAACAAAGTCCCTTTCTAGAAATACTCCAGTCTTAGCAACAAACACTTTGTGCTGACTAGGAATGTAGAAGTAGTATCCCTTCGTTTCCTTGGGATACCCTATGAAATAACACTTATCAGATTTGGGTCCCAGTTTGTCTGAGACTTGACGTCGTACGTAAGCCTCACAACCCCAAACCCTCATGAAAGACATCTTAGGACTCCTCCCTGTCCATATCGTATATGGTGTCTTCATGACAGCCTTTGATGGAACACGGTTTAGTGTGAACGCTGCCGTGTCTAGAGCATATCCCCAAAAGGATATAGGAAGATCTGCGTGACTCATCATAGATCGTACCATATCTAATAAGGTACGATTCCTCCTTTCGGATACACCATTCCACTGTGGTGTTCCAGGGGGAGTGAGTTGGGATAGAATCCCACACTCAGCTAGGTAGTCACGAAACTCATGGCTCAAGTATTCTCCACCTCGATCTGATCGAAGTATCTTAATACTCTTGCCAAGTTGGTTCTGTACTTCATTTCTGAATTCTTTGAACTTTTCAAAGGATTCTGACTTATGTGTCATCAAATACACATAGCCATATCTACTGAAGTCATCAGTAAATGTGATGAAGTACCTGTAACCACCTCTGGCAGCGACATTGAAAGGGCCACATACATCACTATGTATGAGTCCTAACAAGTCTGTCGCTCTTTCGCTATGTCCACTAAAGGGAGTCTTAGTCATCTTGCCTAGAAGGCATGACTCGCATGTCTCATATGACTCAAAATCAAATGAGTCCAGCAAACCATCCTTATGGAGCTGGGACAAGCGACTCTCATTTATGTGGTCTAAGCGACAGTGCCAGAGATAGGTTGGGTTCAACTCATTTGATCTCAACCTCTTGGTATTCACGTTATAGATAGGGCTCTCTAAGTCTAGAATATAGAGGCCATTCATCAGATGTGCGCTACAATAGAACATATCCTTTAAATAAACAGAACAACATTTGTCCTTTATTATGAATGAAAAACCTTTGTTATCTAAACATGAAACTGAAATGATATTCTTTGTTAGTACAGGTACAAAACAACAGTTATTCAATTCCAGTACAAGCCCAGAGGGTAGAGATAGAAAGTAAGTCCCTATAGCAACAGCAGCAACCCTTGCTCCATTGCCTACTCGTAGGTCCACCTCGCCCTTGGCCAATGCCCTGCTATTTCTCAGCGCCTGCACATTAGTACAAATGTGAGAAGCACACCCAGTATCTAATACCCATGATGTAGAAATAGAAAGGTTGACTTCTATAACATTTATACCTGAAGTAGAAGTCTCACTTCTCTTCTTCTTCAGATCTTCCAGGTATACCTTGCAGTTCCGCTTCCAATGCCCAGTCTTACCGCAGTGGAAGCAGGTAGCATCCTTAGCAACCCCACCTTTAGGTTTGAGTGTTGAAGAGCTGGCTTTGCCCTTGGTTTGGGTCTTACCCTTACCTTTGGGCTTCCACTTGCCCTTACCCTTGCCCTTTGTACCATTAGGACGGTACTGGACTTGGCAGTGGTGAGATTAGGCTCAGCAGTTCTTAACATGTTGAGTATCTCGGGCAGTGGTTTGTCTAATTCGTTCATGTTGTAGTTCATGACGAATTGACGGTAACTCACCGGCAACGATTGCAGGATCAGATCGGTAGCCAGCTCTTGGCCCAAAGGGAACCCCAACCTCTCGAGGTTCTCGACGTACCCAATCATTTTGAGTGCGTGAGTTCCTACAGAGGTTCCCTCTTTCATCTTGCATGAAAAGAGGGCCTGAGTCACTTCAAACCTATCATGCCTTGCCTGCCCTTGATATAGTTGCTTGAGATGGCCAATCATATCAAAAGCATTCATTTTCTCGTGTTGCTTCTGAAGCTCAGGAGACATACAGCATAGCATTAGGCATGACACGTCTAACGCGTCATCTAGATGCTTCTGATGAGCATCTCTAACACTACGAGCGGCAGAGGCTGGTGGTGCATCAGGAACTGCTTGCTCCAGAACGTACAGCTTACGTTCCTGCGTGAGGACTATCCTCAGATTCCTGTACCAGTCCAGGAAATTAGCTCCTAGGAGCTTGTCCTTCTCAAGAACAGATCGTAGAGAGAGAGTGTTCGTGTTTGACATGGTAATCTACAACATAAAATGCAGAAAATAAATATCCACCATTGTATCATATTTTATTTATCATTTAACTAGGCCTTTAATTAAATGATGCTCCCACTGAATTATAGGGCTTTGGTAGAATCGAGTCATAGATGTGGTAAAACCACACTACTAGATCCACACCAACTAACTATAATTCTCGTAGGTCAAGATCCACATCATACTACGCCTTGAGTTAGCTTTGGATAAATCGCCCAAGACTTAGTATGATCGGTAGGTACTAATTACCAATTACATCTCTATGCAACTCTTGTTTATAGGATCAAGAATTAACATTTATGAATAATCTTGAGTTAGCTTTGGCTAAATCTCCCAAGACTATTGATAAATGCGATCTTGTCCTACCTTTCCAACTATTGGAGTATGCCTATAGTTAGGCTTGATCCAATTGAGCTAACTAGTTACTCAATCTAATTGAGCTCAATCTAACCCAAGCGTGATAGGCGGGACCAAGGTTGTCCCTCCGCATCCCACCAAGATTAAATGCATTGCTCTGCTTTGGCAGATTCAACAATCGCATATGATCATGGTAGTGATGGGTATCAAGGCTCGTTAGGCATATACGAGTTGATTTCGATTTAGATCTAATCTAATCGATGATGTGCATCGTATTTAGGCATTTATTAAATCTAATTTAACCTAAATGTGTATTAGGTGCACATCAAGATGTGGTTCCCACATTACATGTGCATCACATACACTCATGTATATTCTATTCTATACTAACATGCATCACATACATATAAGGAAAAATAAAATATACAAGAAAATTAAAGTGTGATTAGTCATGGCCCTACTAAGATCTTCTCAAGCCAATGAGAAGATCCTTTGGTCAACCTAGGGTCTAGGCAGCAGCTTCTCCAAGCTCCTCCTTCCAGAACCCCATGTGTTGTCGGCTTGCTTCCCACGAGTCCGTCTTCTCCAGAATTTCCTTCATCTTCAATTTTGTACATTACAAAATTTATACTCGAGTTACATTCGAGTCTTAAACTAATTTTAATAGAAATAATAAATAAAAGGCCGACACGCAGGTCGCAATCACAATACAACACACACAACACAAATAACGGCACGCAGTCCGTAATATGAATTACACACATATTTTAATCTAATTAAAATAGGGTCTTGGGCCATGACCATCACACTACTGTACATAATTCAAAATTATGTATTTTACAGAAATTTATCTAATTTTTCTATGTATTTTACGAATTTTATGAGTCACAACTCCACGGCGGTCCCGTTAAGCGGGTTTCGGGCACAATCACGTGACAAGGCCCCTTGCGGGGTTAGGGATGGCGCCCCTACTCACGAAATTAATTTCGTGAGTGTCGTATCGCGATCTAACAGTGCCTAACCCGCTGTCCCAAAATCTATTTGGGCGAAACTTGCCGTTTCGGAGAAGATTTTCTCGGTGGTCGAAGTGTACAAGTGCTTCGCACTCGTTGCTTCGCCTCTACGAGAAAAATACTCACAAAATCCTAAAAATTAGAAAAATTACAGAATCATAAACTACTCTAAATTTTGTATCCCATACAAAAAAAATAAATACGTGCTTCGCACGTGGCTCTGATACCACTGTTGGGTTTTTCGGGCCGCGAAAACCGCCTTTTCGCGTCGCAGAAACCCCGAGAACCCAAAGCCATGGATCTCGTGCGAAGAAAAAAATTCTGAAACAAAAATCACGTATTTATTTCATGCTCAAAACTCGATCTACTCCTAGATCTAAAGAGGGATAAACCATTTTACCTTTGGTGTGTGCCCCGTTTAATCCCACTCGCTCCTTTTGGATGTCGGATCTCTAGGACGTCAAGTGCCGTCCCTCTAGAAGTATCCACGCGAACAAAGTGGATGGAGGAAACCCTTTAGGTGTGCTAGCACCTTTCAAGGGTTCGACCAAGAGGAGAAGAAGAAGAAGAGCACCAACACTTGGAGGAGGAAGAAGAGAAGACACACCATGAGAAAAATGGAACCAAAACTTGGTTTTGTTCTCTCATTGTGGCCGGCCATATAATGGCCATTAATGGCCATTAAGTGGCCGGCCATAACCCCCTTTCAATTTGAATTCAAATTCAAATGGGGGGTTACAACCTTTGGAGATGATGTGGAGCATCATCATTGGTCAAATACCAAGCCAAGTCATCACTTGGTCAAGTCAAGGTGAGGTGGCCTTTTGGTCAAGTCAAACTTGACCATTAATCTTCCTTGATGAGGTGGCATCCACACTTAATGCTCTTGATGATGTGGAGCATCATCAATGGTTGGCTCCATGCCAATTCATCACCATGATGTGGCATTAAGTCAAGTCTAACTTGAGGTGGATTTGGGTCAAGTCAAACTTGCCTTTTATGGACTTTCCATATTTAGTCAAGTCAAACTTGACTCCATTTCTTCTCCCATGTCAAGTCTAACTTGAAGTGGAACCAAGTCAAGTCAAACTTGATTTGGATTTGGGTCAAGTCAAACTTACCTTTTATGGACTTTCCATATTTAGCCAAGTCAAACTTGACTTCATTTTTTCTCCATCTATTTGTTCTTTGTGTGTGACCCTATAGGTTCTTTTAACGTTGGCAATGCTTCTAACCTCTTAGAAACATAAGCAATGAGCGGTATCTAGCAACACATCATTGCTACCCAAGTTACAAGAATGTTGAGATCCAACATCACCAATGTGACTACTAATTATGACTTTCATAATATGTGACAATGTCCTTCTATCGTCGATATCTAGATTGATCTTCTATGAAGCATAGACCGTGTCATCCTCCAATCAATCTATGTGTCTTGAACTCCAAGTAGACTCACTATAATCAAATAAGCTCAATATCTCATATTGCCTTATTTGAGCATGGCCATGCACTTAGTGATCTCACTCTATCAAGACTATGATATCTCTCCCGTCATATAGGAGGGATAGATCCCATCTACATCACTCACATCCCTCCGCATAATTTGTTACATACCCAGTAATCGCCTTTATAGTCCACCCAGTTACGGGTGACGTTTGACGAAACCAAAGTACATAACTCCTTATGTAGGGAACTATGGTGACTTCAAGTCTAAGGACTAATAGTCATACTAATAGTCACATGAGAAAGTATATGACACTCATATAACGATCCATGATACTTTCTCATGGTGGGTCATTCAGTATACATTCTCCAATGCATACTCATGTGTCAACTTGATATCTCATATCCATGACTTGTGAGATCAAGTCATCGTGTTGACCTACATGCTAGTCTCTATGCATTAACATTGTCCCTGAATGTTAATACTTGACTAGGAATAATTAAGAGTAGTGTTCTCTATATCATCTCACTATCGATTCAACCAATCGATTGATATAGATATGAACCTACTACCAAGGACGTTATTACACTTATTTATTTGGCACCAATACAAGTAAGTATAATAATCATAATCAAATGCCTTTATATATATATGAAATATGATACAATGAGTCCATACAACAACCATCACATGATTGGCTCTAGGGCTCTCACTAACAGGTAAGTGGTTTCAATAGAAGTCAATTAAATGAACTTATATCTTATCTTTCTCGAGATTTGGCAAAAGCTAAACTCCGAGTCAAATCCTTCCGACAGGAAGTAAAACTCCTGAAAGAGGGAGCTGACTCTAAACCCTTAACCGAGAAGGATCAAGAAGGAACTCCTACTCAAGTTGAAAAACTTGAGAAGGAGAACTCCTCCCTAAAAACTCAGGTTAAGGATCTTAGATCAGCTTTAGAACGATTCACATATGGTTCCAAGGGTCTTGACATGATTCTTGGAAAGCAGAAATCAATTCTAAATCGATCCGGACTTGGCTATAGAACCAAATCTAGACAAAGATCTTACTTTGCTGTACTGAATCAGTCCAGAAGTAAAGTTCAGGCATGGCTACCCAAACTGTGCCTGAACAAACCAACTGGATCAAATCAGTATTGGATCCCCAAGGACAAGATTCACATCTTGCCTAACCATCATCATGGCTTTAGTCCAGGGGGAGCCAAACTGAAAACTATATTTATTGTTAGATAAAATTTAATTCTTGATTGCAAATTGCATGTTTGATTGTTTATTTAAATTTCTGTAATTTACCATGCTTAGAAATAGTTAGTATAAGGACTGAACAAACTTAACTGAAATTTGACAACAAAGTATTGGGTGGAGGTGAGATGATAGTACGTTAGGGAAACCAATTCTAATAAGATCAAGTATACTTGGTCTCTTTAGACTAGTGAAACTAGCCGAAGCTACCGATCTAAAACTCAAACTAGTTAGACCAGAAATTTTCAAAGATTAATTTTGAAAATAAAATTTCATTAAAAGGCTTTGTCAAGGAAAGGGTTGATGATCCAATAAGGCTACGGCCAAAGAAGGCCTAGTGCCTCGCCAAGACCTGGAAGCCCATTTTTGAATTTCAAATTCAAATTATTCTTTGTCAAATTCAAATCTAACACAAATTTTCAGTTAGGTATAGATTCAAACATTTCTTTTCAAAATAAACTTAACTGTCTTCAAAAAGAATTTAAGGTTTTCTAAATAAAAATTAACTTTTTCAAAATAATTTTACTTATCAAAACCTGTCTCACAAAACCTATAAGGCTAATGTGATTGAAAATTCTAGATTTGGGTGAGACAAACTAGGCAGTGAAACTCAATTTAAGCTATTCCTGACTCTAATTGGATCCAAATCAATAAAACTCTTTATGTGTAGGAACATAAAGATTTGGACCAATGGATGTTGGATAGCGGTTGCTCCAAACACATGACTGGAGATAAATTGAAGTTCACCAAACTCATGTTCAAGAACCTAGGCTCAGTGGCATTTGGCAACAATGCTACACTCAAGGTAATTGGGTCAGGTAATATTGAACTCAAATCTGATTTTGTTATTACGAAAGTTCTTTTGGTTGAAAACTTCAATTTCAACTTGCTTAGCATAAGTCAGTTATGTGATTCTGGTTATATAGTCACCTTCAACAATTCTAACTGCCTGATTAGAAATGTACAAGACTCAGAAATCATACTTAAGGGCACTAGGAATAACAATGTATACACTATAAACCTACCCCTAGTACCCAAATGTATGTTAACTCAGTTAGAACAATCAAACCTCTGGCATAGGAGATTAGGTCATACCAATCTGAGAACTATCTCAAAAATCACCCAACTTGGATTAATCAAAGGTATCCCCAAAATTAAAAATAATGAAAACCTAATATGTGAATCATGTAATCAAGGCAAACAAACCAAATCTAATCACAAATTAATCCAATCTGATTTAACTCAAACCACACTTGAGCTCCTGCACCTTGACCTATTTGATTCACATGGAGCCAAGTCACTAAGCGGGAACCGATACTTCTTAGTAATAGTTGATGATTACTCTAGGTTCACCTGGGTTAGGTTTCTAAAAACCAAAGATGAAACCCTAAACCTATTTAATGAATTCTGCAAACTAATTGAAAATCAAAACGATACTAAAATTAAAAGACTTAGGAGTGACCACGGGGGAGAATTTGAAAATCAACGGTTCGAGGAATTTTGTAAGGTAAATGGGTATTTACATGAATTTTCATGTCATAGAACCCCCCAACAAAATGGAATAGTCGAAAGAAGGAATAGAACATTACAGGAAGCCGCTAGAGCCATGCTCAACGAATTTAGCCTAGCAAACCAATATTGGGGAGAAACAATTAGTACGGCTTGTTACATCCAAAATAGGGTTCTGATTAACAAGCGACACAACAAAACACCCTATGAACTATACTACCATAGACTCCCAAATCTACACTACCTAAGGGTCTTTGGATGCAAAGTCCATATCCTAAACACCAAAGACTATTTAGGAAAATTTCAGTCCAAGTCAAACCGAGGTATCTTCCTAGGATACTCAACCACAAGTAGAGCCTATAGAGTTTACAACAAACAAACTAAGAAAAAACAACAAACTTAATATTTAATGAAGAAATCAACTCAACATCTGATAATCCAGACCTAACTTCATCAAATTCTGATCAAGAAAATAATATACAAACTAGTGAATATTTAATTGAACCCTCAAACGAACTAACTATTGAACCAATTAATGAGTCAACTGAACCAATTATCGAACCAACAAATCAACCAGCCCAAAGAGTCGAATCAAATAGTGAACCAAACCGACCAGCCGGACCTGAGGCTGAACCAAGATCTAGAAGAACCAAGAAACCCAGACTTAGTCACCCAACCGATCAAATTATGGGTGATCCAACTCTAGGAGTCAGGACTAGATCCTCCTACAGAACCCTTAGTCAAATAGCTATGATATCAAAAATTGAACCCAAAACTATAGAGGAAGCCCTACCTGACCCTGATTGGATCATAACTATGCAAGAAGAATTAGCCCAATTTGAGAGGAACCAAGTCTGGGAACTAGTGCCTAAACCTGAAGGCAAATCCATCATTAACACTAAGTGGGTCTTTAGGAATAAGCTAAATGATCAAGGAGAAATAGTTAAAAATAAAGCCCGCTTAGTAGCTAAGGGATTTAGCCAAGTAGAGGGATTAGATTATGATGAAACATATGCCCCAGTAGCTAGACTTGAGTCCATTAGAATGTTGTTAGCCTTTGCATCCCATAAAGGATTTAACTATACCAAATGGATGTAAAGTCAGCTTTCCTAAATGGATTCATTAAAGAAGAAGTTTATGTAGGACAACCCCCTGGGTTTGAGGACTTAGACAGACCTGACATTCTTTTTGCTGTAGGGATGTGTGCTAGATACCAAACCTGTGCTAAGGAAACGCACTTAGCAGCCCTAAAAAGAATACTAAGATATGTAAAGGGCACCCTAAATGTAGGGATTTGGTATCCTAGAACCTCAACCTTCAATTTGTCAGGATACTCGGATTCTGACTATGCTGGTTGTAAATTAGATAGAAAGAGCACAAGTGGAAGCTGCCAGCTGTTAGGAAATAGTCTAGTAAGTTGGTGCAGCAGAAAATAACACTGTGTAGCTCTGTCCACAACTGAAGCTGAGTATGTAGCCTTAGGATAGTGTGTAGCACAACTTTTATGGATGATGCACACTCTTAAGGACTTCCAGCTCAACTACACCCAAACTCAAGTATTTATTGACAATATAAGTTCAATTAAACTAACTAAGAACCCAATCCAACATTCAAGAACAAAACACATAGAAGTTAAACATCACTTTGTAAGAGACCATGTAGCCAGGGGTGAGATAGTACTTAAGCATATAGACTCAAAATCTAACTTAGCTGATATATTCACAAAACCCTTACCTGAGTCTGAGTTCAGCTCACTAAGAAGGCAGTTAGGATTGTGCTCTGTAGAATAGATTAACTCTACTTTTGATTTTTTTACTTAATTTAAAAATTAGGTTCTAAAAGAATTTTGAAAAACTATTTTTCTTTAATTTCAAAATCAGTTTTATTTCAAATCTTTTCCGACTTAGTGTTATTTTTAAAACCACCCTCTTTCAAAACTAGGGCTTTTTCGCAAATGGACTTAGCCTAAGCCCTAACCCTAGAACTGCATGCACCTATAGATTTAGAAGCCAGCATCTCACAAGCACCTTAGGGTACTTTTGATTGATAACCTAGAAAGGGTTGAGATGCTTAGGTCTTTGCCTTAATTCAAGATGCTTTAAGTCAGTGCATCTGCAGTAATTGGGGCACTAAATACAACTTACACAGCAATCAAGTTAAGTGTCAAGTTTAGAAAATCTAACTTGAACAGAAGCACTTAACTGACTAACCATAGCAAAAACTACTGCTGATAACAGTTAGTAAGTAGCTAAATGGGTTAGACAGGTCCCTACAAGAGAAAATCAACTGATTTGATTTAAGTCTTATCATGAATTGGTTCAGTACAGCAAACTCATGCAAATATTTTCCTTTATGCAATTTAATTTCTGCTATATTTATCTGTTTTTGATATATGGCAAAGGGGGAGAGATAAGAAAGGATAGAATTTAAGATTTTTTATTTTTGTCTCTCAAAATTTCAAAATCTATCCCTTATTCAAAAAGGTACTTAAGCTTTTAATTTTCTAAGTACTTAAGCCTTTCAAAATTTTCCAAGTACTTAAGCTTCTCAAAACTTACTAAGTACTAGAGCTTGTCAAAAATTTACTAAGTACTTAAGTTAAAGCTTTCAAAAAACTTTTGAGTACTTTAAAACTTAAGGCTTCAAAATTTTTCTAAGTACTCTAAAAACTCTTCTATGTACTTTTAAAGATTAAGTTGTCAAAAGATTTCCAAGTATCTAAAATTAAGTTTTCAAAAGTACAAAAATCATTTTTGAAAATATAAAAGCCTTCTGTTGAAAAGTTTCAAGTAAAAATTTTTTTCTTAAACATAGAACCCCATGAATTTTTGAAAAATCTAGGGGGAGAGTCCTTCCAGGGGGAGGGAACAAAATTTAATGTTTTTACATGCATTGATTAAACTTAACTTTTTGAACCAGGGTTGCCATAAATCAAAAAGGGGGAGATTGTTGGTGCAGAAAGCACCCAAGTCAAACCTGTGTTTTGATAATGGCAACAGGGTTCAAAAGTTAAGTCTCACTTGTTATCTAACAATGTTACTCTAGTGTGCAGGGTAAAAAGCCCTAGCAAAGGAATGCTAGGCATTGGCGAAGGAATGCCAGGGTAAAAAGCCCTAGTGAAGGACTGCTAGGCACTAGCGAAGGAATGCCAGGGTAAAAAGCCCTAGCGAAGGACTGCTAGGCACTGGCGAAGGAATGCCAGGGTAAAAAGCCCTAGCGAAGGACTGCTAGGCGCCAGGCGAAGGACAGCCTGGGATTGAAGCCCTAGCGAAGGAATGCTAGGCACCGGGCGAAGGACAGCTCGGCATCCAAGACCTGGCGAAGGACCACAAGGCAAAAGTCCAACCAGAGGAGCGGTTGGCATCAGGTACATTCTCCTGAGAGGAGTAGGTGAGGACGCGTTCCCCGCCGAGGGAACAGTAGGCGTCGGTTCGACCTAGGGCTCCATTTTGGAGACCCAAAGTCAGAACCGAGACAGCTAAGGCTATATAAAAATTAATATGTTACTACTTTTTGGACTAACCATGGATGCAGGACCGAAGGACTGAGTGTCTGCAGCTCAGAGAGCCTCAAAGGAGTTAGGCAGAAGCTGACCAGGGCGCCCCCAAGGTGAAGAACAACCAGCAGGAGCAAATTCTGCTTCGACAACTGACTGTCGGGGCGCCCCGGATGCTCCAGGCGCCCCCATCGCTCCGGGCGCCCCGCATGCTGCGGGCGCCCCCAGCGCCAAGTACCGAAGCAGCTCCCCTCGAAGCCAGCGGATAAGAGAGCTGACCCGATCAACCCGGGCGCTCCCAGCGATCAAGGCGCCCCCGTCAAAGCTTGATCCCGATTTTTGAGGGATCAGAGTTGACCGAGACTGAGGCGGATCGGCTGACACGTGGGGGGGGGGGCGCCCCCGACGTTCCGGGCGCCCCCAGGGCCTATAAAAAGACCCTCGAACCAAGGCTTCAGGACATCCAAGTTTTCCAATGCATTCACGCTCTTCCGTTCCCGCGCTCTGCTCCAGAAACCTCCTGACTCGAGATACAAGCGCTGACGACGTCCAACTGCTCCGAAAATACCATCTACTCCGGATGTCGATAAAGAAGAGTTGATTTTTTATTTACTGCACTTATTCTGTAATCAATCTTTGTAAACTGCTTTTGCACCTCATATAGAATTGCCCAAAGTAAACAATCAACGATCGTGGGCCTTGGAGTAGGAGTCGACCTAGGCTCCGAACCAAGTAAAACCACCTGTGTTCGTGTGTTGGTTTTAATTTACGCTGTGCAATTTCTCTCATATTAAATCCGAACGTTTTCCGATATTCACCCCCCTCCATCGGTTCTCTCGATCCAACATCTAGTAGTTCTTGTCGGCACGAAACTCGTGGCTTTGCGAAGTCATCCCGAAGAAAACTCGGCGTGGACGCGAATAGAGGCGGAGCTTCCAAGGGACGCTAACGGTTGGATCTCGTCCCTTTCTTCGAGTTACGCGAGGTAACAAGTAAATTAGTTTACGTTTCTGCAAAATTTTAAATATATGATCATGTCGACACAATATAAGGTTGCATGCTTAGATGTATGGTTAAATAATTTGAGAAATTATTTATGCTAAACCTTTCGCTGCACGTAATTAATTCTAAAATTACGAACCCGCATCCATGTCAACATGCACCCGGGCCCAACAGTGGTATCAGAGCCGGTTAGTATTCGACATAATCATATAATTCTTTTACGAAAAACTTTGTCATAATCTCAATTTTGAAAAATTTTCAAATTATGGAAACTTTCCAATTATGGTAAATTTTAGATTTAGGAATTTCAAAGTTTGGAAATCCTCATGAAATTTTGCAAACTTTTGAAATATCCCTGTTTCTGAAATTTTATGATAATTGTGAAAACCTTCCATTTTTGGAAACTTTCCAATTTTGGAAATTTTCCAATCTTGGAAATACATAAGTTTTCTTTGTACCAGAAACTTACAATTATTCTGAAAATTTTTATTTTGGGAAACTTTCCATTTATGGAAAGCTCGCAATTTTGGGCACTTTCTTTCAAGAAAGTCTAGACAAATTATGGAAATATTAATTAGCATTTAAATTCATAATTGGAAATTAAATTATTTACAAAATTCTTTATTTTGGATTGAGCCTCGGGGAGCCGTCCAATTTAAAGTTAGTTGTTATAATTAAATTTCCTAAATTGAATTTAAATTGTCAAATGTTTAATTTGGATTGAGCCTCGGGGAGCCGTCCAAATTATATTATCAATAAATTCTTATTTTGGATTGAGCCTCGGGGAGCCGTCCAAATTAAGTTATTTATTGATATTAATTTTCCATAAATAAAATATGTGATCAAATCTTGAAAATTTTGAGGTGATTCTCAAACGATAATTTCCTTATTTGATTTATGAGGTGATGCTTTTACATATTATTGTCTCCAAAATTAATTAGAAAAATTGTTTTCATATAGAGTAGTATATTTCCTTAAATAAGATTTTCATGAAAATAATATGCGGTTGAATTAAGGGAATCTGTCTTTTAATTTAATAAGATTTGATTTAGAGAAATCAAAGTCTTAAACATATTATTTCCGAAATTGATTATGACAATTTAGGAAATTGTTTCCCAAAACAATTCCTTGAATAAAGTGTGAAATTAGAATTAGGAAATCCGGTTCCTAATTCAATTAATGAGACTTGATAAATTAAGTCACATACATACTTTATTAAGGAAATTGTTAGAACATGACATAATTATATGTCATGAATGTGCTTAAAAGAAAAAGGATGAGACCCAAAACCCCTTACAAAATATTAAGGCCAACACCTTCCATTAATATGGTTAGAATCGGAGTTTTGTTTCTCGTTTGGGTTGATGGACACATCCATGCCCGACTTGAACCTCAACATGTTCAAACCATGGAATTAGTTTATGATTAATATAGTTGGAGTCAGAGGTCAATCCTTAGTTTTGGTTGTTAGACACATCCAAGCCTGACTAAATGGTTGAATGAGCTCCAACCATATTAAAACTATTTCTTGATTAATGGGTCAGCCTTAAGCTTGGAGCATCGATTTGTTGTGCCACAGCCAAGGTCGATGTAAAGAGAGGTGCAGTTGGGTGCTATGTATAATGTTGCATACTTGTTAATAAGTTAACAACCCAATGATTTATGCAAACATTCAATTAGTTGATAGCATAATGTGATAATTACATATATGCAATATGTAATCGGTATAATTACCTACCTTCATAGCTAAGAAAAACTTGATGGCCCCAGCCATGGTTGTTCTTATCTATGGTTGGATATCAACCTATTTGGAGATGTTCCTACGATCTCCCGAATTGATAAAAAGGGTTATTCAATTCAAAAAATAAATAGGATTTAATTAATGTATATTGATGCATTCTTCTCATCACATAACCTCAATTTGTATTTCTAGGATAATCACCTGATCATGTCTTCTTTGAATTTGCGTTCCATTTTGGACACCAATAAGTTAACTAAGGACAAAAGGATTGAAAAGGCACCAAAAGGCACTTGCCATCACTGTGGCAAGGAGGGCCACTGGCGAAGAAACTGCAAGATTTATCTTGAGTCCTTGAAGAAGAAGACATCCGATGCCCCATCCTCTTCAGGCATCTTCGTTATTGAATGTCACTCTATTTACTCGTACACCTGGGTACTTGATACTGGGTGTAGCTCACATATATGTAGGATGCAATATTACCTTATGAACGATATTGAGAATTGGATTAGCATTGCAGATGGTTTCGATGCACCCGTCGATGAAAGAGGGGAACCGACACCGATGAGATCCTAGTCGAAAGAGGTAATGAAGAGGGCGTAGTCCAATGCCAAGGCCACCACCAAACTACAGTGTGGGCTCTCAAAGGTGTTGGTGCTTGAATGGCTAGAGAGGGGGGGGTGAATGTAGCCAGACACAGCTTATTTCAAACTCTTTGTAAACTTCTTGATTTTTCTGCACTTAGAGTTAGCAGCAACAGCGGAAGCAAAATACAGAGAAGCAAAGATGCAGAAATCAAAGAACAAACCAAAACTCTAACACAAGGATATACAAGGTTCGGGGATAACTTACCCCTACTCCTTGGCATGCCCGTAAGGTGGGCGATACCTTGATCGTCTGCAGATCAAGCCCCGGAAATCCGGATAGATGAATCCTCCTTCTCAGTGGAGAAACCTCTCCACAGCAAGTCTCAACAGAGAGATATAAAATGAAAGCACAGAGACAAACAACAAACTTACAGAGCACAAGCGAAGGAGAAACATCTACAACGCAATACTCACAACCCAGCACAACTTCGGCAAGAGCCTTCACTCAGCTCTCCCTTGTCTACTTGTTGATCGCCTTGCAACGCTATCAAAACCTTCCAAGTGCTCAAGTCGCAGCAACAACAGAATGCTCAAGAGTGTATGCTTCAAGGTGAAGGATGAATTAGAGTTATCGCAAGAAGGGATCCGATCCCTCCTTCTCCACTTCGCAAGACTTTTAAGCATCTGGCTTCTGCAGCTCAAATTGCCAGCCACCAGGCGCACCTCTGCTCACCAGCTGCTCATCTGCAACAGCCCCAGCTACCACTGAGCTCTCCTGGACTCCCTGATCTCTCCTCAGCCGAGCCCCAGTCAGCATCTCAGCTGTTGCAGTCGTCCGTTGAAACTTGAGAAGAGGAAAACGTCAAAACTGTGGCACCGAAAGATCTCAGTTAACCCTCCTCCACTATTTGAAATCATCCCTGTCACCTGCACACTTAACAGAAGTTTAGCAAATGAAATCAAACGAGAATCAGAGGAAATCAGAGTTATCAGAACGAAATCAGAGCGAATCAGAACAAATCAGAAATCTGACAGTGGAGTTGAATTAAAGTTTACTGCTACTGATTGGTCACCGGACCGATCAGAGATGATCCTGATCGGTCACCGGACTGATCAGTGTAAGCCCAGACCGATCAGGCTCCAGCCTGATCGGTCCCCAGTGAGAAAACTGAGATCGCGACTTCTAGTGATCGGTCAGTAGATCGATCACAGGTCGTGGATTGATCACCTGACCGATCCACCCCTTTGCTGAGGGTTTTTCCAGCTTCGCAAGCCAAACCCACTGATCGGTCACCTGACCGATCAGGGTGTGCCCTGATCGGTCTGGTGACCGATCAGGTAACTTCCAGACCGATTAGGATCCATCCTGATCGGTCAGGATGAGTTTCTCGCGACAATTTGATCGGTCAATTTGACCGATCAAAGTTCCTTGCAGAAGCTTTGTGAACCCATCCAACTTCTCCCTGATCGGTCACCAGACCGATCAGAGGCCAAACAGAAACCTTTCTGTTCTCTCCCTGATCGGTCACCAGACCGATCAGGAGCTGAACAGAAGCTTCTGTTCTCTCCCTGATCGGTTACCAGAATGATCAGACTCCCTGGATTGGTCACCAGACCGATCCACAACTCGGAGTTCGCGCCAACTCCCTGATCGGTCACCAGACTGATCCAACTCCCACAAATTCGACTCTAAGTCCAGAGAACAGCCTCCCTAGCCTTCTCTAACTCGTGCTCAGTCCCCTGGACCAAGACTCCGTGCCTAGCTTCACTCACTGGGACTTCCATCACCTGGATTCACTCACCAGGACCCGGCTTCACTCACCGGGGTTTCCAATCACCTGGCTTCACTCACCAGGACCCGGCTTCACTCACCGGGGTTTCCAATCACCTGGCTTCACTCACCAGGGTTTCCAACCACCTGGCTTCACTCACCAGGATTTCTAATTACCTGGTTTCACTCACCAGGACCCGGCTTCACTCACCGGGGTTTTCGTAACCCGGCTTCAGGTTGGGACCGGGTGCATGTTGACAAGGATACGGGTTCGTAAATTTTTAAATATTTACGTGCAGCGGAAGAATTAGCATAAATAATTTCTTAAATTATTTTTAACCACGTATCTAGCATGCGACCTTATGATGTGTAGACATGATCATAAATTAAAAATTTTGCGGAAAAGTAAACTAATTTACTTAGTACCTCGCGTAACTCGAAGTAAGGACGAGATCCAACCGTAGCGTCCCTTGGAAGCTCCGCCTCTATTCGCGTCCACGCTGAGTTCTCTTCGGGATGACTTCGCAAAACCACGAGTTTTGTGCCGACGAGAACTACTAGATTCTCCAAAGGCACAACTAGAATAACAAGAGAGAAAAGATGGAAACTAACCACCAAGTAACGGAATCAAAATTCCGGGAAAGGAAGGAAGGAGTCGCGATCCGCTTCTTCTTCTTCTTCGGCACGAACTTGGTGGAGGAAACTCACGGGCACCCTAGGTGCTTGCGCCGGCCCTAGGGGAGGAGAGAGAGCCGGCCCTAGAGAGAGAAAGGGCACCGGCCCTAGAGAGAGAGAGAGAGAGAGAGAGAGAGAGGGAGAGAGTTAATCTCTTGATCAATCTATTAAGGAAATCAAGCCTAGCCTTGGTTCCTTTCTATAGTAGCCTCTCCCTTGCCAAGTCTCCCCTTTAACGAAATTTTTCATAAGAAATTTATCCTATAAATTTTCTTTATGAATTATTCCGTTTATAACAAGTTTTATTATAACTAATTTTATAATAAAACAAATACATCTCTCCTTTTATTATGGAATAAATTTTACAAGAAATTTATAAATTTTCTTATTATGGAAAAATCAATTCATAATTAATTTTATAAAATTAAAATAAACCATTCCATGGATCATTTTAATTTCCATAAAAAAGAATAAATTTATATAAATTTCTTTATATAAATTTCTTTATACAAATTTATTTATCCATAATTTATAAAACAAATCGCATTTGATTTATTTTATAAAATAAACCAAATAAATTGGTTCTCTCTTTTATTGTGGCCGGCCAAACCAAAGAGGGTGGATACCCTCTTTGGCCGGCCACATCAAGCCAAACCCTCGCGAATTAAACTCATTTAATTCGCCCAATAAGCCTTCAAAAGACTTAGCCATTTTAAGCTTCCCGTGCGCCTCTGATAAATTCAGATTTGACTTATTTCTCTTGATCGGAAAATCTAATTTTCAACTCGTTTTAAATCCCTCGGATTACTCGTAGTGCGTGTGACTAAATAGGCTTTCGATTTATGTTGGCCGTCTATAATCAACCAATTATAGAACGATCATGAGTGGAACCTAGTAGTACATCATGACCCCCAATTAATCGAAAGATCAACGGTTGACCTCACTAATAATTCTGAAACCCTTCAGCAGCTCTAATGAATCGTGCCTCATTCCCTTCACCATCTTATACCCACTTGGTTCAGGACATGGTCTGTGTGTGTCAGTCCCCACTAGGCTGACTATGTCACACCTGCCCAAGTAACGTTCTCTCGTCCTTTGGATTTATAATTACTCTCATGTATTTAAGAGACTCATACTCTAAACATGACATGCTCTGGCCAGAGGCTTTGAGTAACAATCCGACGATAGGCCTAGGTATACATCTCGCAAGGAGTGGTGAATCCTTTGTAGGTTGTTCAAACATCTTCGGGCACTTCGGCTTATACCCAACCATCCTGGGTCCACACCTCCTTGGAGATGCTTGCTTAAGATGTTAAAGTATAAGTCTCCATGACCAAGATGACTTGAACACCGCAAGTCAAAGGAACATCGCACTTAAGCTTCAGTAAGAACTTCACTGACATGTCTATATATAGACTACCATGTGAAGTTTTACAGTCAGTCACTCCAATGAACTAGTTCCCTTAACTAGCATTCATGTTTATCTCCGGACATCCCAATGTCACCAGCCAGTGAGAATCAGCTGATTAGAGAATAACCCATGCTAGTCTCAACAGAATTGATAGTGTCCGTATTTATCAATTCATCGACTAGGGATATTTTCAATACTTCACAATTGCACATGTAGAGATAATCACTAGTTGTGAATTCATCACAAATTCTCTCATGCTGCGAATTGTATTGCAGACATTCAGTAAATGAGTTTACGATCCCAATCAAATACACAAACATGTATACTCAAATAGTGAATTTTCATTTATTAAAATAAATGTTTACAATCATAAGGTGATTGCCTGAGGACACTTCTCTCATATTACTAACAAACTCCCACTTGGCCTAATGCCAATCGCTACGGTATCCAATACCACAGGCTCTAACATGACCCTCAAACTTGCTTTGAGGCAAGGTCATAGTTAAAGGATCCGCTAAATTCCTTTCAGTGGGAATTTTCTCAATTTGTAAGTCGTTCCTACTTATAATCTCTCTGATCAGATGATAGCGGCGAAGCACGTGTTTGGATCGCTGATGAGACCTTGGTTCCTTTGCTTGTGTAATAGCTCCATTGTTGTCGCAGTAAACCGGCACTGCTTCATCAATGGTTGGAATCATACCAAGTTCGGAGACAAACTTCTTGATCCAGACTGCTTCCTTTGCTGCTTCCGAAGCTACGATATATTCCGCTTCCGTGGTAGAATCCGCTACGGTGTCTTGTTTGGAACTCTTCCAACTTATTGCACCTCCATTCAAAGTAAATACGTATCCAGACTGGGATTTGGAGTCATCCTTATCTGTCTGGAAACTGGCATCTGTATACCCACGTATTACCATATCTCCTTCTCCATATATTAGGAACACATCCTTAGTTCTTCTTAAGTACTTAAGGATTGTCTTGACAGCCGCCCAATGATCTATTCCTGGATCCGACTGGTATCTGCTCATGACGCTCAGAGCATATGATACATCGGGCCTAGTACATAACATAGCATACATGATAGATCCTATCGCGGATGCATAAGGAATCTTATTCATGCAAATCCTCTCGTCTTCTGTGCGCGGACACATAGACTTTGAAAGGTTGATCCCATGCCTGATGGGAAGGTAACCTTTCTTGGATTCCGACATGCTAAACCTTTTTAGCACTCGGTCTATATATGTAGACTGCGAAAGACCAAGCAACCATTTTGATCTATCTCTATAGATTCTAATCCCAAGGATATAGGTTGCTTCTCCCAGGTCTTTCATGGAGAAAGTTTTGGACAACCAAATTTTAACTAATTGTAAGACTGATATATCGTTTCCTATAAGTAATATGTCATCGACATATAGCACTAGGAATACGACTGCACTCCCACTAACCTTCTTGTACACACAAGGTTCGTCAGGATTTTGTGAGAAATCAAACTCTTTGATTGTCTCATCAAAACGGATGTTCCAGCTACTGGATGCTTGCTTCAGTCCATATATGGATCGTCGAAGCTTGCATACTTTGGTTTTATCAACCGATGTGAAACCTTCAGGTTGTATCATGTATACATCCTCAAGTAGGTTTCCATTAAGGAAAGCTATTTTCACATCCATTTGCCATATCTCATAATCATAATGAGCTGCTATGGCTAGGAGCATCCGAATGGATTTAAGCATAGCTACTGGCGAATAGGTTTCGTCATAATCAATTTCTTGTTTCTGACGATATCCTTTTGCCACTAATCTAGCCTTAAAGGTAACAACATTACCTTCCATGTCGGTTTTGTTCTTGAAAACCCACTTGCACCCTATGGGCTTAATCCCTTCAGGTGGGTTAACCAAGTCCCATACTTGATTTTCGTACATGGAATCCATTTCCGACTTTATGGCTTCAAGCCATTTGTCCCTTTCTGAACATTTCAGAACATCTTCATAACTGATAGGTTCGTCATCGCTTATGAGTAACACGTCGTTTGATTCACTTATGAGAAATCCGTATCTCTCTGGAATATTACGTGTCCTATCAGACCTACGAAGGGGTGGTGTTGTTTTAGGTTCAACTGATAGCTCATCATTATGAGTTATTAGTTGTGGGTCTTGACTAGGTGTCTCTATAATGTCTATTGGAGTTTCTTGAACTTCATCAAGTTCAATGCCACTCCCACTATTTTCTTGTAAAAGAAATTCTTTTTCCAGAAATACAGCATGCCTTGAAATAAACACCTTTTGTTCCAAGGGATGATAGAATTGGTAACCCTTCGTTTCCTTAGGGTATCCAATAAATAGACATTTATCAGACTTATCATCCAATTTGTCTGATACAGTTCGCTTCACATAAGCAGGGCAACCCCATATCTTAAGGTGAGTTAAGTGAGGTTTCTTACTATTCCATGTCTCATATAGAGTAGTAGAGACTACCTTGGTCGGGACTCTGTTTAGCAAGTAAACAGCTGTCTTAAGTGCATAGTCCCAAAAGAATTTTGGAAGAGTTGCATGATTCATCATCGACCTAACCATGTCCATCAAGGTTCGGTTGCGCCTCTCAGATACACCATTATGCTGTGGTGTATATGGCGGAGTCCATTGGGACAATATCTCATTGTCCTAAGATAATCTTGAAACTCTTGACTTAAGTATTCACCACCCCGATCGGATCGAAGTATCTTAATACTTTTGCAAAGCTGTTTCTCTACTTCATTTCTGAACTCTTTGAATTTCTCAAAAGCTTCAGATTTGTGTTTCATCAAGAACACATACCCGAATCGTGAGTGATCATCGATAAAGGTGATGAAGTAGCGATAGCCTCCTTGTGCAAGGATTGACATTGGTCCACATACATCAGTATGTATTAGACCAAGCAATTCTCCCACTAGTTTACCTTTTCCGAAAAAGGGTAATTTGGCCATCTTGCCTTTTAAGCATGATTCGCATGTATCAAATGAACCGGGTTCAAATGATTCCAAAATTTCACATCGGTGTAATTTGGTCATGCGTTTCTTACTTACATGGCCAAGACGACAATGCCACGTGTAGGAGTCTATTCGATTATCTATTCGAGCACGTTTATTGCTAACTTCGATATTGAAACGTCACCGGATAAATCTAACGTGTAGATACCATTGCACAAAGTTCCATTCCATAAAGAACGCCATTTAAAGTTATGTAACAACAATTGTTACTAAAAGTTAAATGATAACCCTTTTCATTCAAACATGAAATAGATACAATGTTCTTTATTAACAAAGGAACAAAATAACAATTATCCAATTCTAAGACACGTCCAGTGGGGAGCTTTAGCAAATATGTTCCGATGGCAACAGCAGCAATCTGTGCTCCATTTCCAACTCGCAAATTCGCTTCTCCTTTGACGAGTTTTCTTCTATTCCTTAGCCCCTGTATGTCATTACATATATGTGAGCTACACCCAGTATCAAGTACCCAGGTATTTGAGGAAATAGAGTGACATTCAATAACGAAGATACCTGAAGAGGATGGGGCATCGGATGCCTTATTCTTCAAGGACTCAAAATTAAACATGACAATTTCATTTAAAATTGGGAAATTAAATTACAACAACTAACTTTAAATTGGACGGCTCCCCGAGGCTCAATCCAAAATAAAGAATTTTGTTGTCAATTTAAAAACCAATTCAAATTTAATTGTCAATTAATTGTCCATAAATTTGTCTAGACTTTCTTGAAAGAAAGTGCCCAAAATTGCGAGATTTCATAATAGGTTTTCAGAATAATTGTAAGTTTCTGGTACAAAGAAAACTTACATATTTCGAAAATTAGAAAATTTCTAAAATAGAAAATTTCCAAAATTGAAAGTTTCCAAAGATGGGAAGTTTTCACAATTATCATAAAATTTCAGAAACTAGGATATTTCAAACGTTTGCGAAATTTC
>JAGFNQ010000120.1:0-19973 GCA_024364735.1 Boesenbergia rotunda
GAGGATGGAAAGATTCTTGGAAAAGACATTTACCATGCATGGCTACCTTTGTATGTTTGCGAATATATAACAAATATAAAGAAAAGGAATCAACCACTTGATCTTTAAAATTTGACGATTGTTTCTTAAGTTTAAATGATTTCTTCTTTCCCGATGATGTATATCCATTTTTTTTAAGTCATGCAATTATATGCTTCATTATTAATTCAACGATGAATATGATGAGATGAGAAAAGAAAGAAAAAAAATATAGCCATAAATGCTGATTAGCTAACTTGTCTAAAATTAAATCCTTAAACTAAGTCATAACAATTACGAAACTCTCTACTTTGAATAAAAGATTATTTTCGTAAATCCCCGTCCACCAAATCACATGACAATGGCTTTCATCTAAAAAGAACATTATGTTATAAAAAAAAATATAAGCATCTACATTATAATAGTTTTATCAAAATTATAATAATTTTGATAAAAGTATTTTAGTCGAAACTATTATAATATTAATTATTAAATTAATCGAGAAAAAGGGTAATTTTGGCCAAACAACATTAGTTTTTATTTGCGACCTAATTAAAAGTTAGAAATAAGTTCTCTTGTTCTAATGATGTGGCTCTTCTATAGGTCAACTCTCCTTTTCAGATTTACACAACAAATAAAAAATATTTTTTTTATTTTAGTGGAAGAGACCATCTTAGTTGACTTTTCACCGGAGTTTTAGTTTAATATATTTGTTCATATTTCCCCAAAAATGATTTATTTACGTTAAATCTTGTTGAATTCCATGCAATACAATAATGTTTTCCTTATCGAAGTGAACTTTAATTTGATTTTGTCATCTCAATTTATTATTATTTTTAAATCCCCATTACGAGGAGCATTTTAAAAAGGTAAACTTCTGATGGTAAAATGAAAAATTTCCATATCACACTTGTTATAAATCAATTCATAATTCTGGGCCATGCATTGTAAGTTACTCCGACCCATTTAATACCATAATCCGGAAAAAAAATTTGCGGACGATTAAAAGTTTGGCGTCGCCCGGATTCGAACCGTTAGAGTAACGTCATAACCAACTACACCACGACACAAGACGTACAATATGGTATAGAAAACTCTAAAGTAGATGTTCAACCACCCGCCGTGAATATTTTCAAATTTATTCTGATGGCTAGAAGGAAACTTTTGCGAAACTGGATCAGTCATCCAAGATTCAATTGTTATCTAATTCATCATTTTTTTTTCAAAGAGAGCTTTTTTCAAAGTGAATCTAATGTCGTCCCCGAATCTAATGTCGTCCCTGAGCTATGATGCAATGGTGGAGGTGCCCCAGCTAGCAGTTCTTAAGGATTCATGAATTCAATGGTTGAGATTTTTTTTCTAATGGATGAAAAATCAAGGATGTTGGCTATTGGGTTAGAAATCATTTACACTTTTGGATTTATCTTGATTGTCGATAGAAAACTTCAGGGGACTAAAACAACACCTCCAAGATTAATCGATTCAAGCACAAATCTATCGCAAAAAGAAACACAAAAATGGCATGCACAAATCTCACGCAATTGCAGAAAAGATTCACAAGATATTGATCCAATTATAAAATCTAGCAACAATACCTCCATTAGATACAAATCCGAGGCAGGTTAAAAGTGATTCGATATTTACGGAGAGATCTAGAGAAGGTCAAGAGTGACTAGATACGGATACTTACTGAGAGATCTAGAGCAGGTCAAGAGTGATCAGATGTGGATGCTTGCGGGGAGGCCCGGAGTAGGTCAAGAATGATAGGTTGCTTGCAAGGAGGTCCGAAGCAGATCAAGAGTGATCAAATGCTTGTGGGGAGGCCCGGAATAGGTCATGAGTGATCGGATGCAGATGCTTGCGGGGAGGCGCGAAGCAAGTCAAGAATGACCAAATACGGATGCTTGTAGGAAGGCCCGGAATAGGTCAAGAGTGACCAAATGCTTGTGGGAAGGTCCAAAGCATGTCAAGAATGACTGAATGCTTATAGGGAGACCCGAAGCAGGTCAAGAGTGATCGAATACTTATGGGGGGCCCAGAGCAGGATAAAAGTGATCAGATGCTTGTGGGGGGCCTAAAGCAGGACAAGAGTGACCGAATGCTTACAGGAAGTTCTCGGACCATAAGAGTAATGGTGGTCTTTCGTTTAATAGGAGGATTGTTGGGAATACAATCAAAGTCTCATATTAGAAAGACATGGAAAATATTATAGATTTAAAAGAATGAAAGATATTTCCATTGGATGATGTTTTTTGTATAGAGCCCAAGAACAAAATCATAAATGCTTAGGTCCAAAATGGACAATATCATGCTATTATGGAAATATACAAATTCTTCAATACCAACAATTGGTATCATCATTTTTGGAGGAAGTTTTCATCCAAATGAGCGCGCAACTAGGGATGTTAGGCTTCTGGACTGCTCGCCATGACTGCATTCCGATTTACCCTGGCGATCGATGGGAAATTTTCGTGGGGCTAGGTTGGTTTCCCCAAGTTCGACTGTTACCTGGTTCATCATTTTTTTTTTCAATGAGAGCTTCTTTCAAACGGAGTGTGATGTCGCCGCCGGCCCCCCCCCCCCCCCCATGGTGCAACAACAAAGGCACTCCAGCAATATCTAAGCATTCATGCTTCAATTCTTATCTATGACACACTATTGAGATTTTTTTCTAGTAGAATAAAAAATCAGGGACGTTGGATATTGGGTTAGGAACCATTCACACTTCTGAATTTATCCTGATAGCCAGTGAAAAATTTCATAGGGTCGATACAGTTACCTCCAAGATTAATCGAATCAAGCACAAATATGTAAGGATCTCTAAGCGACAACAACTCAAAAACACAGTGGAAAATAAGATCTCTTGAACGATCCATGTGAAAAATCCGTACGAAGTTTAATATATCTAATAGATTATACCTTTGGAGTGTGCCCTTCAATTATCCTGCTACTCCCTTGCGTCATCGGATCTCTTGCACGTTCAGAATGTTCACGCCTCTAGTAGTATCAACACAAACACAATCTACGCTTTGGAGAAGAACCACCTTAGTTGTGCTAACAACTTGGGATGATTAACAAAGCACAAAAATCTCCACTAGGGAGTTTCAGCCAAAAGGAAGAAAGAGGAAGAAGAGGGATCTAATCCTTAGTCTTTGACAAGGAGGGGTTTTATACTCATCCAATGAATACCAAGGGTCTTTGCCCCTTGAGCTCCCTTCATCTTAATGCTAATAAAACCCAATGAATGTTAAGCCTCTTGGTTTCCCTCGAGACTCTTAATATTCTATTCATCTAGTGAATAGAATGTCTCTTAACCTTCCTCTCCAATAATATTTCCTTAAACCTTTTAATGAATATTATCTATAATTAAGTGGTTGAGTCTAATCTAAATGAGTGTAACTCGGATTAGACTGAATCTCTCAATTCAATTAGATTCACTTAAGTCTAACACAAATAATCTAATTTCGGATCACATTTTATTCAAACTAAAATCAACTTATCTCTGAAACATCATGTCCTTTGTGTGTGACCCAATAGGTTCTCGTAACGTTGGCAATGTATCTAAACCGCTTTAGATATATAAACAATGAGCGACATCTAGTAATGTATCATTGTTACCTAAGTGACGAGAATGTCGAGATTCGACATAATCTTTCCATGTCTATTATAATGTATGACTTTGTCCTTCTATCCTCGATATCTAGATTAATCAACAAGGCATAGATCGTGTCATCTTCTAATCAATCTTTGTGTTTCTTGATCCTCAAGTAGACTGACTCAACCAAATGAGCTCAATATCTCAAATTGACTCATTTGAGTATGACCATGTATTTTAGTAGTTCTACTTGATCAAGGAGTCCACAGATATCACTCCTGTCGTATGGAAGGAATAGATCCCATTTAAATTACCCACATCCCTTTGTATAAATTGTTACATATCCAGTGATTGATGTTATAGTCCACCCTATTACATGTGATGTTGACAATACCAAAGTATATAATGTTAGGATGTATACTAAAAGCCTAGCTTTTGTATGAACATCTATATTTTGGAATAAGAATCACATGGTCATTGTTTGTATTTTATATTTAATATATATGCTATTGTCCTTTACTTTACATTGTAGATAACATGGTGTGTGGTGCCACGTAGAAGATCATGTTATCAGCCCCTTGTGAAGTATAAGTAGTGGCTCACAACCGAGATAGATTTGGACAAACCATTGAGATGGTTGTAATGTAATTTGGTATTGGTCGATCTTGACTATAGAATTACACTAGTACACTTTGTGTGTATTGAACAAGACCGATTAGAGGTGATTCAATTTATAATTGAATCAGACCTCAGATATTATGATGTACATGCTCTTAATTCCGATATAATAATGGGCACATGTACTTAATATTTATTTCTTTAATTTACCAATGAACGAGATTTATTTGTTAAATCAATAGGCCCGGTAAATTGGAAAATAATATTATTTACATGGTGTGCCGTTGATTATAGAAGGAAACCGTGTCCTAATGCGTTAGGATGATGATGTCCCCTTGAGGAGCTCATAAAGTTCATCATATAAATTATGCAGGTGGACTTGGTCCGATATGATGATAAGGTTGAGTGGTACTACTCATGGAGTTAGATACTAATTAATTAAATTGTCAGTAATTTAATTAATTAATGGACATGCGAGATCTTAAACACGGGGAGATTATGTACACATAATATGGTGGAACCCATATTTAATTATGGGGTTGGTGTGGTAGTTCAATAATGACCCATTAGTGGAGCAGATTTATCATTAACAGGTCGGGCTTAGGATTCGTTAGGAGACAAAAACCAACTCCTCCTCACGGTCCCTATTGTATCCTATATATACCTCATAATGTCATCAAGAAAAGCTAATAACACAACCCTAATTTTCCTCTCCTCCTCCTCTCTCTCCTAGGGTTGCACTGATGGTAAGAGAAGGAGGAAGAAGCTTGTTTTCTCCTCCCTCTCTTCTCTTCATCTCTTCTCTTTTGTGACAGGCGACATCAAGCTAAAGGAGGAGCTCTTCTCTCCTTTGTGGCGTGCGGCAAGAAGAAGAGAAGAAGAAGTGGTCGGCGTAAGAAGGAGAGTTTCCTTCTTTGTGGTGCTCGGCGCCGCAAGCAAGGAAGAAAGGAAGAGGTTGGCTAGGGTTTAAGTGAAGGAGAGGAACTCTTTCTCTTCTTCTTCATCTTCTTCTACTTCCTTCTCTTCATCTTTGGGAGTCGGCGCAAGCAAGCGGCCGACGGCAACAAGTGGAGAGCTAAGGTTTCGGCGCAAGCTTGGAGAAGGAAGAAGGAGGCTTTGGTGGCTTCGTTTCTAGGAAGATCGTCGCCCACATGACGCCCAAGAAGAGGATAGGAATATGATAGAAGATCAAGAGGTAAACAAGAGGTATACATCTTATTCTTGTTCTAGTTTTATTTGTATTCATGTTTATATCATGGACCCCGAAACAAACATAAAAACTGACGATCAATATTTGCCATCTATTCCGCGGCTAATCGATAAAGGAGTTAGAATTGCTTGAATAACAAGTTTGTTCAAGCGATCACTTAAATCGATTAGCACAATGATGAAAAGGTCGTTTGGAAAGGTTCTCTCCATCCGGATTGTTTCTAATTAATAGAAAATTTTAATCCGGGGACATGGAGAGAATCACATCCAAACGGGAAACCAACAATTGGTATCAGAACCAATGGTTTCCGATTTTGTGTGTTTTGGATTCGATTACTTTCATACATTTTTCATATATAATTTTATGTCGAATAATAGTAAGATGTGCATAGGCTAACTCTTTGGTTGCAGAGATAAGATCCAATTATTATGGCTATGCGATTGTATGTGTTTGTGTATGTGTGATTGTAATCATTTATTTGAATCCTCGGGGTTGACGAGGCTATTAGTATTTAATTTTTGTAATTAAATACGACTTTGTTAGCTGCTTGTTTTAATTTACTTTTGATCTAGATTTGTTGTACACTCCTTCGTGGAGTATAGGATCGATGGATGTAAATTAAAATAATCTTTTATCTCGGCTCGGATCTTCTTCAAGTGAGCTTGCGCATGGTGAAGAAAGGTGGAGATGAGGTGGTGACACGACGAGAGGCATATTGGAGAAGAAAAACCATAATAGTTGGAAATTTAGATTTTCATATTTATTGCTTATTGTTTGATATGCTTGTTGTGGTTGCATGTAAAATTCCTCAATTTTAAATTACTAAGTGGGAGAGAGAATCTTTGAGTCCCGTGACCTCCATTACTAATTTGATAAGTGATGCGAACAAACTTGCGCGTTGGCTCTGAGTGTCTTCCTCCACATCGGATGAGTTTGTTTCGCGAATCACTAGATCAAATATGATTGTAGGAAATTATTTAGGAGCGTGTGATCTTCCCGATCGGAAGGGACATAATCCTAGATAATTACCTTAGTATCAAGTAATGGTGTACACTTAGATGCAAATAATAGTATCCTCTCCATCGGAGTCACTGCCATCGGAGTCATTTAGATGCAAATATTTGTAGCCCCTCCCCTCTTAGTGACGACGTTGAAGGATCGTTTATGGTGTGCTAGAGGGGGGGGGGTGAATAGCACTTTTTCGGATCTTGGATCTCTACAGAATTGTTAGCGCAGCGGAAACAATAATATGCAAAGTAAATAAGAAATAAAACACTGCTAACACCTTGATTTACTTGGTATCCACCCCGGTCGGGTGACTAATCCAACAATCCTTCGGTGGATCAACCCCCGGATAACCTCCGGCTAGATCTGTCGCTCCTTGTGGGTGGAGAAACCTCGCCACAACACGTTGGAAGCCCTCTGATCACAATAGACTACTAACTTGCTTTACCCAAGTGAGTTTCGTCAAGAAACTCAGCCACCACGAAGTCCTCTTTAAATAGGACTCGGGGCTGATTTCTCGCTACCAGTCAACTGCCCCCAGGGCAGTCGACTGGTGCTAGCCAAATTCGACCGTTGACACCCCCAACGTTCGAATTTGCCAGCTCACCAGCCACCTGCCAGTCGACTGCCCCAAGGGCAGTCGACTGGTACCCTGCTGATCCTAGGGTTACACTCTCCGAGTACATTCCACTCCGCACTCGAACCCTCACGACTCGACTGACTTCTCCTCCGCAGCCTCGACTGTTGCCTTCGCGCCCTGTTCATCTTCGGCTCCCATCCCTCGGATGCACGCAAGCCTCCAGCTTTCCTCCATGTCATCCTTTACGCATGCCTCGAAGTTCGCGCCCATCAGCTCATCATCCCTGCTCACCAAGGTCCCTCAGATGCGCACGCAAGCCTCCAGCTTGCCTCCATGCCATCCTTCACCGTACTAAGGTCGTCCAGTCTAGTCCATATGCGTAACCTGTACAACCTGCACACTCAACATACACATATAAGAATACAAGGGTAATCCTAACTTAAACCCTTTGCCCAAACATCAAAACCCATGGTCACACCGGACCATCTTAGGGCCGATTGCTCCAACAATCTCCCTCTTTTTGATGTTTGGCAATACGTTTAAGTTAGGGAAAATAAGATAGTAGTCAATAGCAAAAACCATGCTAAAATGAATGCATATGCAATGCATGTATGGATCCTATCCAAGGCATCCTACACCTAACCCTCCAAGTTAGGATTTTTTACACACCTAGCCCTCCAAGCTAGGATTTTCCCACCTAACCCTTCAAGTTAGGATTTTCAACACCTAGCCCTCCAAGCTAGGACTTTTCCACACCTAACCCTCCAAGTTAGGATTTTTCCACCCAACGGACTTTTTAAAGCTTCTCCCAAGCTCCCCTTACATTGGACTTACAAAAGCTTTTTAAGGACCTCTCCAAGGTTCCCCTTACGCCTTGAAGGGAGCAACCATGCTCCCCCTCAAACTCAGCTCCCCCTAAACCTAGGGTTTCAAGCAAAGGTATCGGTTTCCCACTTAAACCTAAAATTTCTCCCTCTTTGTCACACATCAAAAAGAACCCAACAATATCCCAATTATTGGTTCTTTAAATTCCCAATGATCCTAAACACAGTGTACTAGACCCCCATACACTTGTTTCTCATCACTTGGACCCCAACCCAGCTGTTGATACCCAAATCAGCCCTGGGCAGTCGACTGCCAACAGTAGCAGTCGACTGATACTCTGAATATCATATTTTCTGGCCATTTTCAGAAACGCGTCAGAAACTTCATAAATTTCCAAAAATTTCCAAATTTCGTAGACAACTTTGTGGAACACATACCTACTTGGGAAAAATATATTTCACCATGTATCTCTCACCATTCCCAAGTTTGGCACAAAACTCAAAAATTTCAAAATGAAAATTAAGGCACCTAGGAGGCAACCTCCCCCTTTACCCATGCCTTTTCCCAATTTTGATTTCTCTCAGGTTAAGTTCTATCCAACTTAACCTCCTAGACACCATGTTGAGTTATGCACAACCCAACACCCGAGGTCTTACCCCTTTGACACTATCATAGACTTGCCCCCAAGCAATCTTTCCCTTAGTGCCAAAAAGAACTCAACAAAACCTTAAAAACTCTTAAAATTTTGCAAGCACACTTGCTAGGATATACCCTGTCCTAGAAAAATATGATTTCATAAAAATGTCAAGTGTGCTTGACTTTTGGTATAATTCCTAATTTCCTCAAAAGATTGATATTTCGTATCAATTTGCAAATGTATCTCTAATTCCATGTGTTTGTCAAAGCTAACCATCATAATTCGACACATGAAATTTGTCCTTAACTCTTTCTTTTTAATATCCTCAAAATAAAAAGAAATCTCCTTCTTATCTCTTATCAATCCTCCTTTAATATCAATAAACCCTTATTAACTCATGAGATAACACTTCATTTAAGGAATATGTGATCATAATCAAGACTTTTAATCCACAGTCATATCCTATAATCCAAATTTGTAATTTTTTATTGTCCAATATACCTATTTCAATTTTAGCCTACAGACGAGTCGACTGCCCCTGGGGCAGTCGACTCCCAAAACTCACAGAATGTTTCTGGGCTGAGACCAGTCGACTACCCCCAGGGCAGTCGACTGATACCTGTTTTTCAGGTTTTTCAGTCCAATTTCAGTAATCCACAAATAATCCTACAAATCACCAAAAATTATGAAATTTCGTGGAGAGATTTATGAAGCCAATATCTATTTGGGAAAAATACGTTTCCAAATATATGTACTCCGGATCCCAAGATTGATATGAAACTCAATTCTCTCTAAAGTGTATCAATTAAACTCATCCTAAAAGTTCTAATTCTCACTTCTCTTCAGTGTATCCTCTTATCCTTGATCATAGTTCATTTCTACCATTGAGTTACATGGTATTTATCCATTAAACCTCAATTTTGTCAATTATAACTCCTCTTTCACCTTTTTCCTCCTAAATCTCCTTTTTAATGTGCCAAAACCTAGGATTAAGACTTACCCAAGTCTTCCAACCCTTTTGGCACATTTCACCTAATTTCCTAGGAGAAAAACTCTCGAGATTCATTTACCATGGACCCCAAAGGCTTCTAGAGCCCCCCTTGAGCTCTGAGCCCTAGCCACCTCCCTAGGTGACTCAATCCACACTAAGCCACACCGGTGAGCCTCCGGTGATCCTTGGCCTACAAAACGGACTCTCTTAACCTTAGACACCTTGTCTTTGGTTAAGTTCTTTTCTTTCCCTTTGGATGACACCCCCTTGCCATCCTTGGACTTTCCCTCCTTGCCATGATCATATGCCTTCCCAACATGTTTCTTTTTGTTAGCCTTGGAGGTCTTAGACCGGTAACCCAAACCCGATCTATCATAGTTGGGTTTCAAACTACCCAACACCATGTCTAGACCCTTTGATCCAACCGTGAACCTTTCTAGGGTCTTTTCCAATTTGTCAAGTCTTGCCCTCAAGGCTTGATTTTCCCTCTCTAGACATTTAACTTTGGAGTCCATATGTCCACTTTGGACATCCCTAGAGCTATCCATTCTCCTAGGTACATTTCTCCCCTTTTTGGAATTAGTATCATGATTCTTAGGTACAAGGGTCCTAGGTCTCTCATGATGCATGTTTTTGTTAATGTTTTGACCTACCTTGTTATTCTTATTCCTATCATTATACTTAAAACCAAAACTGTGCACAAGTAGACAATTTTCATTAATCCTAGCATGCATGAATGAATGATTAATATGATTTTTATCATGCATACAGAAATTTGAATTTGAATTAACTCTTGGCTTAAGGTTAGAAGTTACCTTCCTTACCTTTGGAGTCCCTCCTTGATGTGGGATTCTTCTCTTCTTTCTTTCTTCTTTCTCCCATCTCCTCAAGTGCTCCATTTTCTTTAGCTCACTTATCTTTGGGCACTTGGTGTGGTAATGCCCCAATTCTCCATAAGTGAAACATCTAATCTCCTTTTTTTTCTTGCGCTCCTCCAATCCTACAACCCACTTTAGATTTAAATCGAATGGACTCGGGTTTAGATTTTACCTCCTTCTTACCTTTTGGGCACTTGTCCTTGTAGTGCCCCTTTTCGTTGCAACCAAAGCATGTGATGTGCTCCTTCGATTTAGCTTTGGTGGAGGTGGAGACTAGGTTGATTTCTTCAACCTTGGATGATGTAGATTCTTTTTCTTCATTCGACATTGAATTGGGTCTCTCCTCCCCCTCAATCCTTGAGGTGGAGACCTCTTCCTCTTCTTCTCTTGAGAAGGTTAATGACCTTTCACTTAATTCCTCCTCCTCACTTGAAGAGGTTGACACTTCCTTTTCTTCTTCTTCTTCTTCTTCACCACTTTGACTTTTCTCCTTGAGCTCTTGAGCATGTGTAGGACTTTCATGATACTCTTTCACTTTACTCCATAATTCACATGCACTTTGATACTCCCCTACACCATTTAGCACATTAGTAGGCAAAATATTGATTAATATATCTATTACCTTCTTATTCGTTCAAAATTGTTCTTGTTGCTCTTTGTCCCAATATCTAGGATGAAGCTTCTACCCGTGCTTGTCCTTTGGAACTTCGAAGGGGTCTTCAAGCGCGATTCGGCATGCCCAATCCATTCCGAACCACGTCTCGATCCTTGCCCGCCAATAGTTGAAATCCTCGTGGTTGTAGGCCGGCGAAGTGTAGATGTCGTCCTCTAGCGGACCTTCTCCTTCCATTTTCCTCTAGCATGTGCTCCCTCGGCGGTTAGTCCGATCAAGAGTGGTCCTTCGCTCTGATACCAACTGAAGGATCGTTTATGGTGTGCTAGAGGGGGGGTGAATAGCACTTTTTCGGATCTTAGATCTCGACAGAATTGTTAGCGCAGCGGAAACAATAATATGTAAAGTAAATAAGAAATAAAACACTGCTAACACCTTGATTTACTTGGTATCCACCCCGGTTGGGTGACTAATCCAAGAATCCTTCGGTGGATCAACCCCCGAATAACCTCTGGCTAGATCTCACTCCTTGTGGGTGGAGAAACCTCGCCACAACACGTTGGAAGCCCTCTGATCACAATAGACTACTAACTAGCTTAACCCAAGTGAGTTTCGTCAAGAAACTCAGGCACCACGAAGTCCTCTTTAAATAGGACTCGGGGTTGATTTCTCGCTACCAGTCGATTGCCCCCAGGGCAGTCGACTGGTGCCAGCCAAATTTGACTGTTGACATCCTCAACGTTCGAATTTGCCAGCTCACCAGCCACCTGCCAGTCGACTGCCCCCAGGGCAGTCGACTGGTATCCTGCTGATCCTAGGGTTACACTCTCCGAGTACATTCCACTTAGCACTCGAACCCTCACGACTCGACTGACTCCTCCTCCGCAGCCTCGACTATTGCCTTCGCGCCCTCTTCATCTTCGGCTCCCGTCCCTCGGATGCACGCAAGCCTCCAGCTTACCTCCATGCCATCCTTCACGCATGCCTCGAAGTCCGCGCCCATTAGCTCATCGTCCATGCTCACCAAGGTCCCTCAGATGCGCACGCAAGCCTCCAGCTTGCCTCCATGCCATCCTTCACTGTACTGAGGTCGTCCAGTCCAGTCCATATGCGTAACCTGTACAACCTGCACACTCAACATACACATATAAGAATACAAGGATAATCCTAACTTAAACCCTTTGCCCAAACATCAAAACCCATGGTCACACCGGACCATCTTAGGGCCGATTGCTCCAACAGACGTATCCCACAAAACACCATCCTCCGCCCAAAACACGGGGAAAAGAAGGATCCGGAAGAGGATGGCGTATGCGGGCGCAGGAGAAGGCAACCATCAGGATACGTCATCTCCTCCATACCCCCTAGTGGGCCATGTAAGGCCTTTTCTGAACTCCTCAGGTAATCCGGGAGTCCCACAACCTCCAGGATCTTCAGAGAAACCCTGGACCTCATCTCCACCATGCTCCCCGGTAAGGGTAACGCCACAAAAGTTTCTACCTCTGAGAGGTTCCTCAGCAAAAAACAATCCTGCATCCTCGGCATTGGGCAGCTTGGGCGTCGACGAGGATGAAGGAAAGAGAGGTGGCATCCAACCAAGAAGAAGCAAGCAGAAGAGATGAGGGAGATGACACACCCCTCTCCCCCTATTTATAGTGAGGGATGCCTCTCCGCGCAGTTAATGCGAAGAGAGCGCCGAAGCAGCAACAGACGTCGAAGCGTCGTTTCGACCAATGCGCCCACACCGTACCTCGAAATCCGCGACTCTTTATCAGTCCATTCAAGAGGATTGCGTATAAGGCAGAAGTGATGGTTCGGGAGCCGCTCGTATACTCCAAAAGGAAGCATCGGCAGGGACCCGTCATGGACTTAAATGCAGGCATGTAGTTTTGACTTGGAGAATTTTTCAAGAGGGATCTGCCCTCAGGATCAACCTCGAGGTAAACAAATACCTTTTCCATTCATTATACCCGTAAAAGTAAAGACGTGAGACACGTTGGTCAGAAGCACAAACAATAAGAATAGTGAAAGTGATTGCATTAATTCAAAATTGCTACAATAAGGCCCGATCCCCCGAGGAGCGGCGGACTCCGCCAACATGGGCCCTCGGGCAAAGACCCCTCTCTAACACAGAAGGCACCTACAATCGCAGGTCGGCATGCGGGGGGGGGGGGGGGGGGGGGAGCTGGTCCTTCTTCAACTTATCGATAGCCCCGTGGAAGCCCTACTGTAGGCGCTGCACTACAATGGCACAGAACTTGTCCGACTCCATAAACTTCACCTTGAAACCTGCCTCGGTTTCCTTGGAAATAGAAGCTTGGGCTACCCGAAGGGAGCTCGACCTCCGCAGCCTTGTAGGAACGCCTCAACCATTCCAGCTCGGCAGACATCACCGCCTACTCGGCCAAGGCTTCTCGGAGTCTCTCCGACGTGGCACGCTCATCCGACCGAGCCTGGACCAGGTCATCCTCCAGGACGGACGCACGGTCAGTGGCCATCAGGAGATCAGACTCCTTCTAACTAAGTTGTTGTGCCTGATCCTGACTGTGCGAGTTCAGTTTGTCAGCCGAGGCTACCATGAGCCGGATGTCGCCCAACAACTCCCTCTCCCTTGCCTGGAGCTGGTCTCTCTCCTGAGTCACCCGGAGCAGGTCCTCGGTAACACTCACAGCTTTCTCGGATGCCAGACGTTCTTTGTGCTGGGAACTTTGAAGAGCCTGCTCCTTGTCCTACAAGAGGTTCATCAGGTGCTCGACCTTCGCCCGGAGAGCTGACCCCCGCCTGCATCAAGCCTGCCCGATGCTCGTGGTCGGCTGTAGCCTCTACCCTCAATGCCCGGCGGAGCAAAGCTTCAACCTGTGGCCAGGAATACAGACCCCGGCCGACGTTCACGTAATCCTCAGCGGCCTGCCATTGCGCCAAGAAGTCAGGTAATTGACAAGAGAACATTCAATGCAATCGTGATCTGTACCTTCAGAAGAGTCTCCCGAAGAGTGGTAAGTGGGCCCGCCGAAATGTGTACGGCCGCCTCTCCAGAGGTACTCCCGCTCCCATCAGGCCGTGGTGAACTCGGACGAGGAGAAAGTCACTCGATGTTGGGTGCTTCAGGGGGCCAACTGGAGGGGCCGGAATCGTCTTCCTCGGAGCTAGAAGTTTTCTCGAACACGACCCCTCGATCGGAACCTCCTTGAACTGCACCGGGGGGAAGGATTGCATGGAGGCCTCGAATGCTGCGTCCAACTTCTTCTTTAGGTGGTCCAGTCGCATCCGGTATTGGGTATGTAACACCTCCTTATCCTTGGTTGACATAGATGAGTCAATGGAGCAGGCCGGAGGCGCTGCGATGACTACCTTCGGAGCAGGGATCGGAGGAGCAGGTACAAAGGCTACTACCTCAGTGGGTAGAGCCGCTTCTGTCGGATCGAGTAAACACGATAGAGGGGGGGGGTGAATATCGTGAAAAACTTTCGGATTAATAAAAGAGAATACGCAGCGGAATTGAAATAAAACACACGGAACACAAGTGATTTTACTTGGTTCGGAGTCGCGGTCGGTTCCTACTCCAAGGCCCACGGTCCTTGACCGTTTACTGCGGGCAATTCTATATTCGCGCAAAAGGTTATACAAAGATTGTTACAATAGTAGTGCAATAAAGAAAATTGTACTCTTCGTTATCGATGCCCGGTGTGGATCGTTCTTCGGAGCAGAAGGTCGTCGTTAGCGTTAGAATCTCGAGATCGGAGGTTTCCGGAGCAGAGCACTTGAACGAAGAGTGTAGAGGCGTTGGAAAATTGATGTATTGAAGCCTTGGGGTCGAGCCCCTTTTATAGCACTCCTGGGGGCGCCCTGGATGCTGGGGGCGCCTGACACGTGCCTTCGGATCCGTGAAACCTCATCCGAAGCTCGGTCAGCGCTTATCCCTCCAGATTCGGCCTCGGAGCTGACGGGGGCGCCCGGGACACTGGGGGCGCCCTCAATTGACTTGGTCTGCTTAGCTTCGCGGCTGAGTTTGCTTCGATCACTGGTTGGCTTGGACCCAGGGCGCCCGAGTCATCCAGGGCGCTCGGGACCATCAGGTCGCCCGGGACCATCAGGGTGCCTGGCCCAGTAAGCTTTCGAAGTGATTCTTTGCTTCCTTGTTTTACCTTGACCATGGGGGCGCCCGGGATCTCCGGGGCGCCCTGCCCAGCTCTCTGCCCCTCTCCTTTGGGGCGTTCTGAGCTGCAGAAACACATTCCTTCGGTCCTGCATGCAAGGTTAGTTCAAAACAGCAAAGCAAGAGTGTTAGATAAGTTTTTACAGTCATAGCTGTCTTGGTTCCGATTCGGGTCTCCCAAATGGAACCCTAGGTCGAACCGACGCCTATTGTTCACTCGACGGGGAATGCGTCCTCACCTACTCCTCTCAGGAGAGTTTACCTTTTGCCAACCGGCTCCTCCGGTTGAACTTTTGCCCAGCAGTCCTTCGCCAGGCTTCGGTACCAAGCAGTCCTTCACCAGGTGCCTAGCAACCCTTCGCAAGGTCTTAGATTCCCAGCAGCCCTTCACCTGGTGCCTAGCAGTCCTTCGCCAGGTCTTAGATTTCCAGCAGCCCTTCGCCAGGTGCCTAGCAGTCCTTCGCCAGGTCTTAGACTCCTAGCAGCCCTTCGCTGGTTCCCAGCAGCCCTTCGCTGGTTCCCAGCAGCCCTTCGCCAGGTTTTAGGGTTTCGATGCCTAGCAGTCCTTCGCTAGGTGCCCAGCAGCCCTTCGCCAAGACTTCTTTCTGCACACTCAGTGACTTCGTTAAATCACAAATAGTACGTAACTTTGAATCCTTTGCCAATATCAAAACAAGGTTCGATATGGTGCTTCCTGCACCACCAATCTCCCCCTTTTTGATTTATGGCAACACAATTCAAAGAAGTAAAAATTATAACAGATTAAGCAATAAGGTTAAGACCAATTAAATATAGCAATAAGGTTTTCGGAGGTCTTCGAAAAATTGATGTATTGAAGCCTTGGGGTCGAGCCCCTTTTATAGCACTCCTAGGGGCGCCCTGGACGCTGGGGGCGCCTGACACGTGCCTTCGGATCCGAGAAACCTCATCCGAAGCTCGGTCAGCGCTTATCCCTCCAGATTCGGCCCTAGAGCTGACGGGGGCGCCCGGGACACTGGGGGCACCCTCAGTGACTTGGTCTGCTTGGCTTCGCGGCTGAGTTTGCTTCGATCACTGGTTGGCATGGACCCAGGGCGCCCGAGACATCCAAGGCACCCGGGACCATCAGGGCGCCTGGCCCAGTAAGCTTTCGAATCGATTCTTTGCTTTCTTGTTTTGTCTTGACCTTGGGGGCGCCCGGGATCTCCAGGGCGCCCTGCCCAGCTCTCTGCCCCTCTCCATTGGGGCGTTCTGAGCTGCGAAAATACATTCCTTCGGTCCTGCATGTAAGGTTAGTTCAAAACAGCAATGCAAGAGTGTTAGATAAGTTTTTACAGCCGTAGCTGTCTTGGTTCTGACTTCGGGTCTCCCAAATGGAACCCTAGGTCGAACCAACTCCTACTGTTCCCTCGACGGGGAGCGTGTCCTCACCTACTCCTCTTAGGAGAGTTTACCTTTTGCCAACCGGCTCCTCCGGTTGGACTTTTGCCCAGCATTCCTTCGCCAGGTCTTCGGTACCAAGCAGTGCTTCGCTAGGTGCCTAGCATCCCTTCGCCAGGTCTTAGATTCCCAACAGCCCTTCGCTAGGTCTTAGATTCCCAGCAGCCCTTCGCCAGGTGCCTAGCAGTCCTTCGCCAGGTCTTAGACTCCTAGCAGCCCTTCGCCAGGTTCCCAGCAGCCCTTCGCCAGGTTTTAGGGTTTCGATGCCTAGCAGTCCTTCGCTAGGTGTCCAGCAGCCCTTCGCCAAGACTTCTTTATTCACACTCACTGACTTCGTTAAATCACAAATAGTACGTAACTTTGAATCCTTTGCCAATATCAAAACAAGGTTCGATATGGTGCTTCCTGCACCAACAATCACCCCCTTTTTGATTTATGGCAACACAATTCAAAGTTAAGTAAAAATTATAACAGATTAAGCAATAAGGTTAAGACCAATTAAATATAGCAATTTTGAACAGTATAAAGTCTAAGACCAATATAATTTTGAACAGAAAAAAATAAAATTTTTTTCATATTCCCCTTGAATAATTGTGTTATAAAACACATAAATTGTGTTATAAAACACATAAAACACTTAACTTTGACCTTTCCTCCCCCTTTGACATATATCAAAAATATTCATGGGTGAACATGGTTTCTAATAGAGAGTGAATTTTACTAAAATAAATTCAAGTAATGGATTTAACAATTTCCCACAAATATAGTTGTCAAGGAAAACTTTAAGTAATGAATTTCATAATTTTTCAAAAAATGATGTTCAAAGTAATGGATGTTTTGAAAAAGCATGAAGCTCCCCCTTAATGTGACAACTCTTCTCCTTATATTAAAAAAAACTTCAAAAATATAATTTTCAAAAAAAACTTAACAGTAGCTTACTTAGCTAACATTTTGAAAACAAATTTCCTTTAAAAAATTTTAACTTTTGCACACGTAGAAAAATTTCCTTGTAACATATTTTGTGCTTTTAAAACTATTAAAAAAATCTTTAAATGGACAAGTTTTTGCCAAAACAAATCTTTGTTTACTAAGAAAACTTTACTTAGAAACATTTGCCCAAAAATTTTTAAAGATTTTGCTCAGACAAACTTTGTTTACTAAAGAAAATTTTACTTAGGAATAAAACTATTTTTAAAATAAATGTACTTAGACAATTTTGAAGTTCTTTAGAAATTTTGAAAGTACTTTGAAAATTGCTTAGACCAATTTTAAAGCACTTAGAGGGGGGGAGAATATCGTGAAAAACTTTCGGATTAATAAAAGAGAATATGCAGCGGAATTGAAATGAAACACACAGAACACAAGTGATTTTACTTGGTTCGGAGTCATGGTCGACTCCTACTCCAAGGCCCATGGTCCTTGACCGTTTACTGCGGGCAATTCTATATTCGCGCAAAAGGTTTTACAAAGATTGTTACAATAGTAGTGCAATAAAGAAAATTGTACTCTTCGTTACCGACGCCCGGTGTGGATCGTTCTTCGGAGCAAAAGGTCGTCATCGGCGCTAGAATCTCGAGATCGGAGGTTTTCGGAGCAAAGCGCTTGAACGAAGAACGTAGTGGCGTTGGAAAATTGATGTATTGAAGCCTTGGGGTCGAGCCCCTTTTATAACACTCCTGGGGGCGCCTGACATGTGCCTTCGGATCCGAGAAACCTCATCCGAAGCTCGGTCAGCGCTTATCCCTCCAGATTCGGCCTCGGAGCTGACTGGGCCGCCCGAGACATTGGGGGCGCCCTCAGTTGACTTGATCTTCTTGGCTTCGTGGCTGAGTTTGCTTCGATCACTGGTTGGTTTGGACCCAGGGCGCCTGAGACATCCAGGGTGCCCGGGACCATCAGGGTGCCTTACCCAGTAAGCTTTCGAAGCGATTCTTTGCTTCCTTGTTATGCCTTGACCTTGGGGGCGCCCGGGATCTCCGGGGTGCCCTGCTCAGCTCTCTGTCCCTCTCATTTGGGGCGTTCTGAGCTGCAGAAACACATTCCTTCGATCCTGCATGCAAGGTTAGTTCAAAACAGCAAAGCAAAAGTGTTAGATATGTTTTTACAGTCGTAGCTATCTTGGTTCTGACTTCGGGTCTCCCAAATGGAACCCTAGGTTGAACCGATGCCTACTGTTCCCTCGACGGGGAACGCGTCCTCACCTACTCCTCTCAGGAGAGTTTATCTTTTGCTAACCGGCTCCTCCGGTTGGACTTTTGCCCAGCAGTCCTTCGCCAGGTCTTCGATACCAAGCAGTCCTTCGCCAGGTGCCTAGCAGCCCTTCGCCAGGTGTCACGCCCCGAGACCCAGGAGCCGCTGATCCAATATAAAATCGGACAACACCTCCCCTCTCCGGCGGACAATTTACACATACATACACTATCCAAACACACACGCAGATAATAATTTGGCCTCAGGCCTCAAAACTAAAACATAAACTGACCATAACACGAAATAAATCATACCTGATTGCGGACCGGTCCGACTTACGACGAAACAACCAATACAAAAACCCCTTAGGGCACACGACGATACTCCCAAGACATATACAAGTCCAATAAGTAAATGTACAAATAGACACTACTAAGTACAAAACGAAACCATGTCGTTGCGATGGGTAGGGACTGGCTGCTGGGCTCTTCTGGCGACTCCAAGTATCTCAACCTGAAATAAAAACATATATGGCAACGGGGTGAGTCCATAACTCAGCGAATACCCAGCAGATATGCATAGTATGTTATAATAACAATAAGCATTTACGTTAATACAGTCTCATATCCACAATATGAAAAAAAAACTAGTACTGGAAATACTGAGGTAGATACATACCAGAATCCAGCTAACCTGAAAAGAGGATAAACAGTACCAAGGGAATATCATTAGACATATAATCTCAAATAACAAGTCTCCAGTATATGCGATGTCAAACAAGTGCAGCAAATAAGTGCAGCAACCAATGCACGATGCAAAGTATGCACATGGTGCAATGACATGTGTCACTCCTGACACCAGACAGATCATCGTACACCTGTCATAGGGACGTCTGAACGGGTAGGGCTCTGACAACTGTACACCCTGCCATCACTACTCCTGAGTGACCGGGTGGACAGGATGCTGGTGGAGACTCCGCTCCGACCCCAAACAATGGGGGAGTCAAGCTCTCATCTCCTCGTGGCTCAGTACGAGAAGGGATCCCTGCTTGCTACCACGTCCGCGCTCACCCTCCAATAGTAGCCGAACGGAGCAATACAGGGCAAATGCGCACATCCTATGGTATCCACTAACCCATGAGTGACCGTGTGCGCATATCATGTACCGGAAGACGATTAGGCTCAAACCACAAGGGAGTCGCTGATCGCCGCGCATGCAACAGTGCAAGGATGGTGTAT